>JAJOZX010000940.1:627500-755000 GCA_023014485.1 Bathynomus jamesi
ATGTCCCAAAGCTGGATCCTGTCTGCTTTGCAGATAGCTGGTGAGGGAAGCTATATTTATGGGACCTCTTTGCGAGTGACCCGTTGCCCACGTCGGGCTAGCATCATGAAAAAGAAAAACTATGGTATTTGTCATTTACCATTACTTATTCGGACTATAGTGGATTTAATTAGCCCAGAAGATTCCTTGTTCCATGCACGGTCTGTGTGTATCATATATATATATTAACCTCTCATTAACCTCATTAATACCTCTTTAATATCTCTCATAAAAGCACGTGATGATCGCGTAACATCATCATGCCAAAATATAACTTATAAACGGACGTGAGGAACTAAAGGGAAAAATTCTCAAATAGATCCATTTCTATCTCCTCGAATGCTGACATACTAATTTGGGGTATTAGGTGTGTTGTATGTGTTCAGTGATTGGTTGACGGGAGGGTGGCCGTGGGGGATAGCCGCGTCGAGCAAACCTCGAAGGGGGTAAATTTCAGTTTGAATATCATTTTTATGGTCTGTCGTTTGGATTGGCAATGGGAAATCCCCTCTCACCCGTGTTAGCTAATTTATATATGGCTTTTTTTTAAAGTAGAATTTTGTCCACTATTGTTAATTGCAACAGTGTTTGGTACCGGTATATAAATGATGTCTTATGCCTTTTGCCTCATAATTTGAATGTTGGTGAATTCCTTGATCGGCTCAATAATTTAGTTCCGTCTGTAAAATTTACTGTTAAAAATAAAAAATGACGAATGCTTATCATATCTGGATCTAAAATTTCAGAGATGCACAAACCAATTCAAATATGAAGTTTTTCGCAAACCTACTACTAATAATAATTTGTATGTTCATTTTTATTCGGACCATCACCCCTCAATAAAATCTTTATTTTTTACTTTGCTTTTAAGAGAATAAAGAGTTGTTAGTCTTGAAATTTTAGCTTTTGAGTTATGCAATATTATCAAGGGTTATCAAGGGTTAACTTCAGGAGTGAGTAGGGAGGAGGTGAAGGTGGCGTTGAAAGGAATGAAGAAGGGGAAGGCATTGGGACCGGATGGGATACCAGTGGAGGCGTGGAATTGTTTGGGAGATGAGGGCATAGATCTATTGTGGGATCTGATGCAGAAGATATATGAACAAGAGGAAATGCCGGAGGAGTGGGGGAATAGTACACTCGTACCTATCTACAAAGAGAAGGGGGACATCCAGGATTGTGGAAATTATAGGGGAATAAAGCTTATGTCACACACGATGAAGGTTTGGAAAGGATTATAGAGAAAAGGTTAAGAGAAGAGACAACCGTGGGGGAAGAGCAGTTGGGTTTTATGCCAGGTAGGGGAACAACTGATGCGATTTTTGCACTGAGGCAGTTGATGGAGAAACACCGGGAGCGACAAAAGGGACTGCACATGGTTTTCATCGACCTAGAGAAAGCATATGATAGAGTGCCACGCCAGGAGGTTTGGAGGTGTATGAGAGAGAAAGGTGTGCCGGAGAAGTACGTTAGGTTGGTGCAAAGTATGTATGAAGGAGCAAGGACCCAGGTTAGGAGTAGTGTAGGTGTAACGGAATGGTTCCCCGTGAGGGTTGGTCTACATCAGGGATCTTCTTTGAGCCCGTACCTTTTGTTTTGATTATGGATGTGTTGGCCCAGGGGATAAAAGATCAATCCCCTTGGTGTATGCTCTTTGCAGACGATATTGTTCTGTGCAGCAACAGGAGAGAAGTAGTAGAAAGAAAATTGGAGGAATGGAGGAGGGCTTTTGAAGACAGAGGGTTGAAAATCAGCAGAAAGAAAACGGAGTACCTGAGGTTCTACGAAAAATCAAGACTCAGAAATTAGTTTAGAGGGAGCGAGGTTAAAGAGAGTAAGTAAGTTTACGTACTTGGGATCGACAGTGGCTGAGGACGGTGAGCTGGACACAGAAATAAACACAGAGTGCAATCTGGTTGGAAAAATTGGAAGAAAGTTTCAGGGGTGTTGTGTGACCGAAGAATAGGCGCAAGGGTTAAGGGAAGGGTGTATAAGACTGTGGTAAGACCGGCTATGATGTATGGGGCTGAGTCTTGGGCTATAAAGAAAGATCATGAGAAAAGACTAGATGTAACGGAGATGAGAATGCTGAGATGGATGTGCGGAGTGACAAGGTTGGATAGAGTAAGGAATGAAAGGATAAGGGCACAACAATGGTTGGAGAAATCTCGAGGAAGATACAGAAAGTAGACTGAAATGGTATGGACATGTGATGAGAGGGGACGAAGATTATGTGGGTAAGAGAACGATGAATATGGAGGTGCATGGCAGGAGAAAGAGAGGCAGACCGAAGCGAAGGTGGATGGAGAAGGTGAGGGACGATTTGAGGGAGAAGGGTTTGTCGGAGGAAGAAGCCCAGGACCGGGCTGTGTGGAGGAGGCTGGTCAGAAACGCCGACCCCGCATAGAGGCGGGAACGGGCGAAGAGAAAGAAGAAGTAGTTATGCAATATTATAAACATTGGTATTAAACTATGTTGTCCTATTCCATTTCTGGGAAATTGTTTAAGCAATGCTGAAAAAAGGTGTTTTAATAAAGTAATTAAGGGAATTTGATCATAAAATGCACTTATCTTCACCTTACCTTACTCTTACGATGTATATATTAGATATCTTTCGACGTTACTTAAAACAGTTGTAATTAACATAATTTTCATTATAAAAATACCGTTAAAACTCACCTAATAAAGAGCAGTCCAGGTAATGCAACTAGCTGTGTCTACTCGACTGTATGTAAACAATGTGTCTCAGTTTATATCTGTTAAACTGGTAAAGCTTTAGCCGTCAGAGTAAAACAGTATAAATATTCGTGCTCGACGGCAAAAATTATGATGCATTGTTTAACCTTATGTATAGATATAATCGTTGTATAGCTTCTGAGAGTTCTAAAATTCTTGTTAAAAATAAAGACAAACTGAAAGGAACATTCTAGAATGGGCAATTGGGCATTCATCTATTTCAGAAATAATTTCAATAACTGTTCGGTAATGTATAAAATTGACCACATCTAGTGAAAATACCTTTTGCCTTTAATTAGTACTTGTTAACTTTTTGTTAATCCCTCCTATTTTGTTTACGCTGTACAGAGATATATACAGGGTGTCCCATAAGTCCGGTCCATAATTCCATAAGTCCATAATTTAAATTAAATTTACAAAAGTAATAAATTAGAACTTAAACAAATGTTCAAATTACTGTCTTGTTTTGCGACCTTTTTTATGTTGCAGGAAAAGACCTCTGCCTTTTCCTGAGCAGTGTAACTCACTTCCATCGCGTGTTATTCTACCTGCAAACAAAAAAGGTCCCAAAACAAATCATTACTGTAAACACTTCTTTACTTCTAATGTATTACTTTTTCAAATTTAATTTAAAATAAATTTTCCTATGAGACCGGACTTATGGGACACCCTGTATTTCTGGTTTCTTGCCTTTCTCTCTATTCCCTGATGGTTGAATACATGAAAGGCTTTGCAATCACTTCAATTTTCATTTTTCCTTGTGGGTGTGCATCATTTATTTATTTCACCACTTAATTGCGAAATTCATCTCATATATATAATATATATATATATATATATATATATATTATATATATATATATATATATGTTACAGTCAAAGTGTGTAACCAGCCAGTTCGCGTAATGGCTGAAACTTTTAGTCATTTCGCGAAATGGCTGTTTCAATTGGTCATTTCGCGAAATGACTAAAATCTTCAGCCATTACGCGAAATTGGTTAGGTTAAGTTGTGTTATTTTCGTTAGTTTTAACGAAAATAACACGATTTAACCTAACCAATTGTCAAGGGCATAGTTGACCTGACCGGGCCTTCAATGGCGGACATCGGAATAACATTGACGGCCCGGTTAGTATTTGAAAACCTCTATATTGAAAATTCAAATTCAAATGTGTTCAAATGTTCAAATGTGTTCAAATGTGTATTTGAAGAGTTTCTCACTTATTTGAACAGACCTGTGGAGTGTGGATGTATGTATGTTTTAGCAGATTTAGTTAGTTAAATAAAGGTTTCCAATTTTATTGTGATGTTTGTTATTTCTATGAATTCATGACAAAAGTAATTTTAGCCATTTCACGAAATGACCAAGGTGGAATTTCAGCCATTTCGCGTAATGGCTGAAGATTTTAGTTATTTCGCGAAATGACCAAGTGAAACAGTCATTTCGCGAAATGACTAAAGTTTTAGCCATTACGCGAAATGGCTGGTTACACACTTTGACTGTAACATATATATATATATATATCGAGTGAATTTTTAAACATGACACTCCAAAAGGTTTGTATTTTTTTTATTAACTGAAATAAAAGCATGAATATTTTTCCTGCATCTTCTCAGTGCAAAACATGCTCTCTGTGATGTCCTCTCAGTTTATTAACTGTGCATGAACAACAAAATTTTGCAGTACTCTGAACAGAGTATCTGTTGAAATCTGAGAAATTTCTTGTTCAATTGAGGCTTTCAATTCTTCTAATTTGATTCTATTTAAACACCCTCTTTTAAATAACCCCCACAGATGAAAATCACAGGAGGGTTTAGATCTGCTGATGTTGGTGACCATAATATTCCTTTATAATAAACTGCAGAAAATCTCTTGAACAGGAGGACTCTTCCGTCGAAAGTATCGTATAAGCAATGAAGCACCTCGTGACTAGTGTGAAGAGAACATTACAAAGAGCATGTTTTGCACTAGGGGAACTAATTCCCAATGTGTAGAGAAGGTACAGTAAATATTTCATGCTTTTATTTTAGTTAATAAAAAAGTACAAACTTTCACTCGATATATATATACACAATATATATACACTGTGTATATATATATAAAATCACGCATGAACAGCATATAATGTCACGTGTTATATAATGCCACATATATCTAGTATTGTGCCAGTTACTTTTTTTTGTAACTAATTACAGTTACAATTACTCGGCCAGAAAATTTAACAAGTTACCGTTACTCAAAATGGTAACAATGACTGAGTAACTAGTTACGTCACAGCTCTGTACATATTATATAATAATGTAAACTGGTGGTATTTAATATTATCTCCTTTTCATTCATTTTTCCTGCATGCGAGTGAAAATGAACTTGCTTCCAACGTACACAAAATAGATACGAGTATATATGTATAGGCCTTATATTAAACTGTAGATATAATGAAAAAGAACAATATCTTATAAATAGATCTTTGTTATGTAAAATTTACATATTAATATTGGAATTCTGAAGTACTTAATACGATATTGAAATAATCTTACCTGCGTAATTAGATTGCGTTTTTTTAACGAGTAAGGACTTGTTTATATTGCTGTAAACGGCTATTATTATTATTATTATTATTATTATTCCTTCTAATTATAATTAATGTATATCTTACTCTATATATATTCTTGTCTGAAGTTACTGAAGAATTTTCATATAAATATAAATAAATTATACCTACATTTAATATTTAAATGCGTTAAACTTATTTGTATGGCTATACAAATTATTGTTTTTCTACTTCATTTATACGTAGTACAAATCTTTGTTTCCCATTTAAAATATTCAGGATTAATCAAATGAGCAAATGACAGTAGGGAATTCCGAGTCAATAACTCTCCGGGAATACGTGTCCAACAAACCTCCCTTGGCAATATTCACCTCAACACTGACCTTGTGAGACAAATTAGTTATAAGGTTAGAAGGGAAAAAACATCGTACGTTTGACAACCTTCGTTCTTATTAAAAACAGGCATTCAGTCTTTAAAATTAATATAAAAAGCTTTTTCTTTCAACAAATAGATTTTAGATTTTACTTTTTATACGAATGCTATTCAAAGGTGTTGAAATCAAAGCTCTTAATTAACAAATACGACAAAAGATGTTGATGAATATGAGAGAGAGAGGACCAAAAAAAATTAGCTGTAATTACAAATATTCAAATGGGTAGGTGAGATAACGAAATAAATAACAGGAAGAGGCTGCTAGTTACACGTAATTATTTTATAAAATTTTATAAAATACTGATACAGAAAAATGGATGTAACATCGGTGTAAAGGTAAATCACGGAATGGTATCGGATTTATGTGCAGTGTATTGGCATGGAGACAGTTTATATATATATATATATATATATATATATACAGGGTGTCCATAAGTCCAGTATCATAGGAGATATTCATATTTTTCTATTTCTACAAACCATAATTCATATTCTTCTTATGCTCGGGATGCCAATTTCCCGTCCACCATTCTGTTCAGTAACGAGACTGTTTTTTATGGAAATAGTGAGGTAAATCGACAGAACACCCGCTACTGGTCTCTAAACAACCCTCACTGGTATACCTCTTCAAAGGAACAAGGTGCATCTCGGGTGATGGTATGGTGTGGCATTTGAAAGGATCGCATCATAGGCCCCCTCTTTTTCGATGAACATGTCACTGGAGGCACCTACCTACGTACGCTCAAGGAAGAAGCATTTCCCAGTGTCTTGAACGAAGAAGGAAATTTCCCAACATGGTTCCAGCAAGACGGCGCTCCTGCACATTACAGCACCCAAGTAAGGGAATACCTGTACCAACAATTCCCTGGTCATTGGATAGGACGTCGAGGGCCTGTGGAATAGCCAGCTAGAAGCCCGGATCTCACGCCACTAGATTTTTATCTCTGGGGGCACTTGAAAGCGCTGGTATACGCAGAGAAAATTAGGAGTGTTGAACATTTGCTGCAGCGCATTATTGGGGCATGTAACACCATTACTCCTGACATCATTCACCATTCACCATTCATTTACTGCTGACTGGGTATCACGTCTGAATTTGTGTATTGAAAACAATGGTGGACATATTGAGCACGTTCTGTAAATAAAAGCTTTTGTTTTGGCCTTTTTTTTATTATTTTTCCTATGATGCCGGACTTATGGGACACCCTGTATATATATATATATATATATATATATATATATTATATATATATATATATTTCTGCATCATTCCCCAAATTTCTTAATCTAACGTAATATATAATTTCTTTTTTCGTTCTTTAGAAACCAAATTTTCCAACTCTTTAGCGCACAATGTTACTTCACTGATTCCGTTCTGGCTAACGCCAGACGATTTTATTCATTCTCGGAAAAGACTTCTGTGCAGTAAATGGTTACAAAATTTAACTATATATATATATATATATATATATATATATATATATATATTTATATATGTGGGCTACGTCGTGGCCAATGTCGTAACACCGCTTCCCGGAGATCAGCGAAGTTAAGCGACATTGGGTCTGGGTTGTAGTTGGATGGGAGACCATCCTCTGCGCCCAGATTATGTAGCGACCCGTGGTTCGGATCCCACGTAAAGCTGTAGGTCCCCTCCGTCATATGACCTTAGATGTTGCGAAGGAGGTTAAACAACCCCAAATAAAACAAAAAAACAAAAATATATATATATATATAGTTAAAGTTTGTAACCATTTTGTAACTATATATATATATATATATATAGAGTGTATATATATATATATATATATATTGTTAAATTTTGTAACCATTTACTGCACAGAAGTCTTTTCCGAGAATGAATAAAATCGTCTGGCGTTAGCCAGAACGGAATCAGTGAAGTGACATTGTGCGCTAAAGAGTTGGAAAATTTGGTTTCCAAAGAACGAAAAAGAAATTATATATTACGTTAGATTATGAAATTTGGGGAATGATGCAGAATATATATATATATATATATATATATATATATATATATATATATACACGCATTTTGGGAGCTGCACAGACAATTTCAGCTCCTACTCTCGTGCCCTTTTCGAAGTGAGTGACCTCTTTTTCAAGTGGCATTTTCTTTTATTTATTCTGCAAGAATAGAAAAATCATCATCAGCCTATTAAAAGAGTAGATGATTTTAATATAATATGCATTCACATGTCGATTTATTGTTGTTGTTGTTGTTTAGCCGATCAGCCCACCTTGATCGAGCAAGCCGGCGGCACGCAGGTAACCGATCGCCCTCTCCGGAGTGGACCAGAGGTTCAGCGCACGAGTGATGTTGTGTTGTGTTCGTTGTTGTGCTAGAGCGGTACAGTCTGTCATAATGTGTTCAATTGTTTGTGGTGTGTCCTGGCACAGGTGGTAGGTGTCGTCTGTGAAGTTGTCTAGTCTGTGTTTATATGTCCGTAAGTTGGGGTGATGTCCACATCGGAATCGTGCTAAGTTAACTCGATCCGATCTGCTCAGGCTGATCTCTGACCTGTTAGTGCGTGGCGGCTTCGCACCTAGGACCGCATTCGGACCGAGTAGTGTCAGTACTTTGTGGGTTAGGTGTGTGTGTATGTGTTTTATGTACTGTGTGATGTCTGTGGGGCGTGGTATGGAATGGAGTATTTGATTATAATGTCTCTCTGGTGTTACCTTAATGGTGCGAGGTGTCGGTGCATGATTGTACATGTAGTGACAAGAGTGTTGTGGGTTAGTTGTCGCTGCTGCCATGAATTGTGTTCCCCTCATGTCTAAATGTTCCCTAACTTTCAGTATTTTTGTTTCTGTGTGCAGGTGTTCTATTGGTATTGTTTGAGTGCATCCTGTAATGATACGAAGTGCGTTGTTTTGTATTGTCTGTAAAGTGTTTATGTTCGTGTTTGAGATAATGGGTGCCCAGCATGGGCTAGCATAGTCCATAACTGAGCGAATATATTGTTTGTATATGAGTGATGTTGTTTCCTGCTGGTGTCCAAAGTTTGTGCCTGTTAGTACCCTAAGCGTGTTAAGTCTTGACGTACATTTGTTTTTAATGTCCTGAATGTGGTTTGCAAAAGATAATGATGTGTTGTATGTGACCCCAAGTATTTTGGTCTTGTAAGTGTGTGGAATTTTGGTGTTGTTTAGTGTAAGCTGTGGAGTTATCTTGTGTTCTTTTGTATTGCTTGTAAGCAAGGTGATGGTTGATTTTGTGGGCGCTACTTTGAATCTATTGTGTGTGAGCCAGTCTTGTATACTGTTTATGTATGTTTGTAGGTTATTTGTAGCGGTGTCGATGTTGTTGTGGGTGGATGTTGGAGTGATGTCATCTGCATATGATGATAAGGTAAGCTTGTTATCTATGGGTGTTGGAATGTCATGTATGTATAAGTTGAACAGTGTTGGTGAGAGAACAGAGCCTTGAGGGACCCCATTCGGAAAAAGCTTGTTTTTGGATGACTTGCCATTAAATGTGACATGTGAGTATCTTCCTGAAAGATAGTTGCTCAGCCATCTTTTAGTGTTATTGTGCATGTTTGTGTTGAGTATTTTGTTTATGAGAAGGAAGCGTGGGATAGTATCAAATGCTTCTAATGTCTATTGTTGCTAACAGTGCACGTTGAGCTGGTCGTCTGGAGTTGATGCCATCCATGATGTGCTGCGTGAGGTTAGTGAGTAATATCGTGGTTGAGTGGTGAGGTCTGAATCCATGTTGAGTAGGCGATAGTGGTATGTGTGGGTTGGTCATTTGTAAGATTAGTCTTTCTGTTACTTTGGAAGGTGTGCATAGTAAAGTAATGGGTCTATAGGAAGCTGGTTCTGTTGAATTTTTGTTTGGTTTGAGTAGTGTAATAATTTTACCTTGTTTCCATATGTCAGGAATAATACAGTGTTGGTATGAATATGTGCTGATATTTGTGAGAGCTAGTATACCCTGTGGGCTCAAGTGTTTAAGGTGTATGTTAGGTATGTTGTTTGGTCCAGTAGCCTTCGAATTCTTAATGTTTTTGATGATCTTGGTGGTCTGGTCTGTATTGAAGGGTGTAATGGTCGTCTCGAGTCTGTAGGTTTTCTTGTGCCTGGCTGTTTGTGTGTCTGCGTGTTTCTGGTTGTTATCGCTGTTTAAGTGACTTATCTTTGCATAGTGATTAACTAGAATATTAGCTGCTTGTGTATATGTTGGGATATTATTTTGGCTGCGACAGATAGCCGCGTGTGAGGTGTGAATGCCGCTGTTAGAGTGGGTAATGCTGTTTATAGTCTCGTATAGCCTGGATGTGTCTGTGGAGTGGTTTAGTGTTGTTATGAATTCCCTAAATGTTTCTGTTTGTTTTTCTTTGAGTTTGTTGTTTATTTCTGTGTTGAGCTGTTGTATCTGCTGTTTTATGGTTTCTGTGTGTGGTGTTTGTATGTTATGTTTGAGGTTGTTAAGTTGCCTTATGAGGTGTTCCTAATGTTGCCCTCGGGTATGTATTTGTTTGCATTATTGATGATCTGATTAAATGTCTTGAGTGTTGTATTGATGTTTATGCTGGGTGTGCTGTTTAATGTGGTGAATTGTTCCTCAGTCTATATTTTGAACTGTTCCCAATCAGCTTTCTTGTAATTTCTGTAAGTCTGCCTAAGGCTGTTCGGGCAGAATGTAGAACGTGTTGTAATGATGATGGGCAGATGTCTGATGACAGTTGTTTTTTTGTTCTCCAGTGTGTATGTGTTGCTTGTGAGGGGGAACAGAACGTTATGTCTGGGGAGGAGTTTGAGTATCCTGCTTGATGTGGTATGTGTGTATGTTCTTCTCTATTGTTACGAATGAAGAGGCTGTTTAGTTGTGTAGCTATGTTGGCGCCTCTGGTGTTGCTTTGGTTGTGCAGGTACCAACTAGTGTCTTTAGCATTGAAGTCTTCTTCTAAGATGACATTAGTGAGAGAGGCCAGATTGTGTTACTGTGGATTGTAATTGGCTGGCATCTGAGGTGAACTATCTGGTGGGATGTAAATGTTGATTAGTGTTGTGTTGTGTTTTGCGCGTGTTTTAGTGTTAACTGCCTGTATTTCTATTGTGTTATCTGCTTGGATTGTGTTTGTAATGTTTTGGGTGGCATCAGTGTAGCTAATGCTTTTACGTATGTAAGTAATGAGTCCACCCCCGTTAACCCCAGTACGATCTTGACGGATCGCCGTGAAGTTAGGGATGGTGGGTGTTTTGTGTGTGCGTTTTAGTTTTGTTTCATGTATAAGTGCTATGCGAATGTTTTGTTTGTGTATGAATTCCCTAAGCTGCATGATTTTGTTTGTGAGGCCATCTACGTTGTACTGTAATATGTTAATATTATACTTCTGTATGTGTCTCATGGTGCTATTGTGTCTATGTCTTTGTGTATGGTGACATGTATAAGTTGTAGTGGGGCCTGGATTAGTCTTAATGTCGCCGGAGAGTAAGAGTAGTCCGGGGAGCACGCAATTGCTCCCCGTAAATGAAAAAATAGCACGCTGAGAATAGGTCCGGCCCCGGGAGCCGATCGGCACTCTGACCGTGCCACGCAACAGGCCGTCGACTGCCAGTCTGGCCAACCGTAGACAGCCCGCTGCACGGAGATTTAAGGAAGTTTGGCCACCAGCGCGTTGATGTTTTGGTTTGACGTCGCCTCTTCTTCGCGTTGACGTGTCCCCGCTGGAGGATACAGCCATTGTTAGAAGCGTCCTCGTCAGCTGCTAACACTTTTTTCACGTTGTTCTAGCTAACTGTTCAGAGGTTTTTTATAAACAAATCTCAGTTTTCTGCTCAAAACGGCTCTTTCTAATTTTAAAATTGATTATTTAAGGAAGGAAGATGTTGACTTCTATTTTGCGGCAACAGTTGATGATATTTATGTTACTTTATTGATTAATGAAAATGATTAGGCTCTTCAAGTTATAAAAGATTTCTTTCGTAATAACTGATAAATACGAAACAAAACGTTTATGCAAACAGGATGATGATGCTTAGACTACTCAAGTTGATGAAGAGAAGGAGAATTTGTCGATTTAGTAAAGTATATGATAACATTAATAATATAAAAAAATACAGCTCCGAAAATGCGAATGTTTTCATTATTCTGTCCAACCTCTGTATACCTGTCAACCTGTCAAAGAGTTGAGTGCGTCGATCTCTCTTTCCGCGAAGATCTTGCTGGTGGTCTCTCCTCTATTCCCTCCTGGTATGATGTTCTAGAGAATTGCTTTCCTGGGCTCTCCATCTCACACAGCGAGATACACCCAGCTCATCGGGGACTGTCCTGATCGAGGTGACTAGTCTTCTTTTAAATACGTCTACATAGACAGTTTATCGTGTTCCTGATGGACTTTGGTAACTGGTCAAATACTCTTGGCCCTCTGACAACAAAACTATTTTTCTTCAGAGTGGAGGGTGGAGGATGTCTTTCGTATGGTCTTTAGTTTGGGAACACTGCACAGTCTACCTTTCATATTTCCCACTGTTGTTTGGATGGGGATCGGGTTCAGTTTGAAGTTAAGTACTGGTTCCTTTATTTTTTTTCATACGTATATTATGGTTGTATATCTCTCTTCTTCTTCTTCTTCTTCTTTCCAGCGAGCATAGATTTAATGCACGCAGTCTTTCTTAATAACTTAGTTCTTTGTAGTCATTGAACTTGGTTGTGAAATTTCTTTTAAATTATCTTCTAGCTTGTTAATTTCTTATTTCTATATGGAGACGATAAGACTGAGTAGTGTTCCAGTTTTGGCATGATCAGTGTTTTGAGCGAGGGAATCATTACTTTCTCGTCCCTACTGGCGTCCCTTCTTAAATTGCGTCTGTCTCGTAACTGTTTCTGCCTAATTTGTCGCTATCTGATTTTGTATCTCAAATTTCGCATCGTCGGTCATTATAATTCCTAAGTTATTTGCTTTTGTGTTTATTTTAATTCTCTCTCTATTTTGGGTACAATATTCCATATCTCAAGGCAGGGGCGTACCTAAAGTATTTGGCACCCGGGGCGGATCCTTCCTTTGGCACTCCCCATAAATAATTTTAAAATTTAAACACACAGAAAAATATATTATGTTTGCAAGTAGATTTTTAAACAGTACAGTACTGTCATAAGCAAATTGGAAATAAGAAAAATTCAGGACATTAAAAATTCAGTGAACAGGTAATACTGCATTTTATTTTATATAAAAAACACACAGGAAATCCAGTCTCAACGTTCAGCCTATTCTTCAAAGGTAAATAGAGAGGATTCACAGTCTCTGCTTTCGAGCCTTAATTTCTGCAAATTGATCAATGACCTCATCAAAATTCACCTTCTTTGCATATTCATGTTCATTTGAAAGTAAAGCCAGATTTGTCAATCTTGTCTGACTCATGGTCGAGCGAAAAAAAATTTTTATCAATTTCAATTTGGAAAAACTTTTACATGAAGCAATAGACACACAGACAGTCAAAAAGAATCTCAAACACAGTGACAAGCTTGGCAAAGATTCACAAAAATCCCATTTCACAATAAACTCCAGAAACTGCAATGCTGTCCATTTATTTGCCTCTTCAACGCTGATTTTGGCAGCTTCCAAATGCCTCCGAAGTCGTCCAATTTCTACACTGATATCTTCATCAGAGAATTCATCGAAAATCTGAGTCAAATTTGAATATACTTCCGAAGTTCTTCTTCTGCTGCAACAACCAATGTGTTTGGCTGAATAACAGCGAAGATTGACAGAATTTGATCCATTGCCTTAGAACGAATCTCCAATTCTTGATGAAAGCGATCAAGACATTCAAACATAGCCATTTTTACTTCCTCTGGCAATGTGAGACCAGCATCCTTTGCCATCTCTCCTGGCATCCTTTTTCGGAGCTTTACTCTCCCTCTTCTCTCCATAGAAATGTCCATTTCCTCACACTTTGTAGTTGCATAATGAATGACCCTCTCCACAGTTTCATTGCGCTGATCTTCAAGAAACAGTTTTAGAGCTTGGAGCTTCACAATGCACTTTTCAAGGCTGATTCCAACTGTTTGCAAATATTTTTGTGTGAGATTAATTTCTTCCAGGACTTCACACCAGAAAGAAAGGTAACTCAAAAAAGAGAAATCACATACAGCAGACAGCAAAATGTGAGCTGATCCTCTTGTGTCCACATTTTCTTTGGGATCGCACAGTACTTCAAGGGTTGAGGTCAGCTTTTCAAAATTTGCCTTCAGTTGTTTCACAGCGTCGTAATGAGCACTCCATCTTGTCTGGGAAAGTCTTTTGACTGTCATGCCTACATTCTCCATCAGCACTTACCATCGATGAGTTGAGACTGAAAAGAAGGAATAGACTCTCTCCAAGGTTCCAACAAAAGTCACACATGAAGAAACGCTTCCAAATGAGTGCACTCCGCAAAGGTTCAGAGAATGATTTGCACAAGCCACAAACAAAGCCTTGGGATTAATCTCTCTGATCTTTGACTGAACGCCATGAATCCCAGCCATAGTTGCAGCGTTGTCATATCCTTGACCACGGCACAGGTTTATGTCCAGTCCATCTCTCTCCAGGTGTCTCAGGATATCCCCTGTGAGCTCAGCAGCAGTCTTTCCGGCAATAAGGAAGAAGCCCAAGAATGATTCCTTTACTTCAACTTTGTCATATTCAATATGGACGTATCTGATCACTTCACATATCTGATCAGTGTGGGACACATCAGGAGTGCTGTCAAAAAGAATCCCAAAATACTTTGCTTTCTTGATATCAGCCACTATTTTCTCTTTGACGTAATTCCCCAAAAGGCAAATGAACTCATTCTGAATCTTTGGAGATAAATACGAAGCCACTCTCCTCCCAGATGGAATAGAATGCTTAATCCTTACAAAATGTTCTTTCAAAACTGGATCATAATTTCACAGCAACTCTACTAATTCCATGAAGTTTCCTTTGTTTGCTGATGACATGTCCTCTTTGTGACCACGAAAAGGAAGATTCTGCTGAGCCAGAAACAAGGTTACGTCCAAGAGGCGATGTAAAATATCCCTCCATTTCTTTCTCTCCTTGTCCATTGTTGCTTGATGAACTTGATCAATGGTTTTTTGAAGCTTCAACCCTGCTCCCAAGGTCTTCCATTTCTCCAGGCATGAGAGATGCTGCTCAGAAGCCTCATGGTCAGACACCTTTGGGTTTAGCTTCCACCATGCTTGAAACCCAGTGACAAAGCTGGATGTTCCATTTCCTTTGTCATCAAGAGCAAACAGTCTGCAGCTAAACCAAACAAACTTTCTTTTGATGGAGAGTAAACCATCCACGTTCTCAAAACTTTCTCGCCATTTGGCAGAGCCTTATAGAACCATGCAGTGGTCAGCTGTCGACTCTTCCCTTTGGATTTCTCTCCTTGTCTTTGAACTGCACTGAAAGGTCCATCCCTATTTTGGAAGGGTTCACTTCCCCTCTTAATAAGATCAACTCTCGAGTCATTTGGAACCGGGATTGGCCAAGCAGCGACATCAGAATAAATTGAAAATCTATCCGTCTCCTCTTCTTCATCAGAGTCTTCCTACTGTTGGTGTGGACTTCTGCTGGCGTCTCCTTCCTCTTCATCAGTTTCATTGCTTTTAGGAGATGAATTGCCATCCTCCAATCCTTGCTCTCTCTCATTTGAATCCCCTTGTGAAGATGCTTCTTGTATTTGCCCTTCAGATTCACCAGGCTGAATATCTTCAGGACTATCTCCTATCGCACTTGATGTTGAAGGCGTCACATACTTCAAAATTGATCCGGACGTTGCCTGAGCCACCTCTTCTCTTGCCTTCTTCATTTTTCTTTGTTGGAATCCACTGGGTCGATTTCGCTTCATAGTGGATGTTTTCTGCAAAATTTTAAAATCAAAATGTATAAAACACAGTGGCGACTCGTGGTATAAATGTATGGGGGTGCGATTTCATAAAATTGTACGACAACACGGACTCACAATAGGCTAGCGCGAATCCAACTGCCGCTCACAAGAGTACTTGTATTAACATATGCGGCTATGCCAGACGTACAATTCTAGTTAATTACAAATAATAATAATTTTCAATAAAATACATATAAATGGCTTATATCATTATTACTGAAGTAACTATTAGTAAAAATAAAGTTGTTATTATAAAAAAATTCGCGATTGTACTTATATTTTCATTACAACAGTAAAATATAATTTATATTTACTTGAGCGAAAAATCTATCGCTCCATTCGGCTGCAATATTATTTTGTATTAAAACAGCGGTACGCTGTTTGAAGCTATGCTATAAGTTTAGAATATTATGTACTGTATGAAGGCTTACTCAAAATGCCTCATGAATCAAGATATGCCACATGAATTTTTAAAATATATTTCAAGAATATTTATTTTAATATCTTAAAATTAATATATTTTTTATCTGTTAAATTAATATTTATCGTTTCAAGCAAGGGGGAGCGACCGCTCCATCGCTCCTATACGCCAGTCGCCACTGATAAAACATGAACATGTATAACAAGCATGAACTATTATGACTTGAAATACATTAACTGAGCAAATTGTCTGTTATTATTATTATTATTATTATTCTTATTATTTATTATTGGGGGGGGGGGGGGGTTAAGTGCAAATACGACTCTTTATCAGCAAGGAATAATGGCCCTTGTTTCGAGGTGGAGGAAAGCCGTAGAAAAGGATGAAGACTATGTGGAAAAATAAAAACTTGTAAAAAAGGTATGTAACTACTTGTGTACAAGATTTCTGGAACTTACAAGGAAACGTGGAAAGAAAAAAAAAGGTGGGGCGAAATATATTGAGTGGCCCTCGTATATTGCTACTTGACATCTTGTACTTTAGGACTGTTTCCTTTAGTATATAAAAACACATGTTAGTACCCTGTTTCACTCTAAAGCCAAACTGACTGTCATCAGTCTGCAGGTAAGTACTTATCCTATTATACATAGACAACATATTCTAACATCTTAGAAAATATACTGGCATTACATGATATTGGTATCACAGATACTAGCACCCTTATTTTAAATAGCTGGCAATAATACAACTGACAAAACAGACTGTCGCGAGTACCCATGTATCATACAGCTTGTGAAACACATTACAAGCATAGGTATTATGCAGTGGCGACTGGCGTATAGGAGCGATGGAGCGGTCGCTCCCCCTTGCTTGAAACGATAAATATTAATTTAACAGATAAAAAAATATATTAATTTTAAGATATTAAAATAAATATTCTTGAAATATATTTTAAAAATTCATGTGGCATATCATGATTCATGAGGCATTTTGAGTAAGCCTTCATACAGTACATAATATTCTAAACTTATAGCATAGCTTCAAATAGCGTACCGCTGTTTGAATACAAAATAATATTGCAGCCGAATGGAGCGATAGATTTTTCGCTCAAGTAAATATAAATTATATTTACTGTTGTAATGAAAATATAAGTACAATCGCGAATTTTTTTTATAATAACTTTATTTTTCTATAGTTACTTCAGTAATAATGATATAAGCCATTTATATGTATTTTATTAAAATTATTACTTATTTGTAATTAACTAGAATTGTACGTCTGGCATAGCCGCATATGTTAATACAAGTATAGTACTCTTGTGAGCGGCAGTTGGATTCGCACTAGCCTATTGTGAGTCCGTGTTGTCGTACAGTGGTACATTATTATAGTCAAATTTATTCAACAATTATTTTTATATTTTATTAAAATATTTTTTTAATACAAATTTATGGCTTCTTTTGACATATAAGTACCGTACGGAAGCACCATGTGATTGTTTATGTACTACAATTCTAAAAATTATAAATTTTATGAAATCGCACCCCCATACATTTATACCACGAGTCGCCACTGGTATTATGTGAGGGGCACAACATTTTAAATGTTCTGCTTGTATGTCATCTAAGTCGCAACGTTTGTTATTATCTAGCTTAGGGATTCTCAAACTGGGGTACGTTACCGTACGTATTAAGGATTCCTGGGGGTATTGGAAGGATGGACAAAATTTACGCTATATATATTTATTTCGACATAATTCAAGTGAATATTCTAAAAAAAATTGAAAACGTTTATTCCACTCATTGCCAGAAACTTCTAGAGTTTTTATTTAACGATATATAAGTCTCACTGAATATTTCTGCGTTATCAAAGCAGCAGTGTGAAGTGATTTTTTTAAAAATAAATTGACTAAGGAATTTGGTGTCATATATTAATTGTTTTTCATATTATACTAAAATTAGAATGGCCAAATTTCAATTTTTATTATGAATGTCACAAATGTAGAACTGATAAAAAAAATTGCATCTAGCATGTGTTAAAAATTGTTATAAAATGTATTTTACTAAAAATGTACTACTGCAGTGTAATTTTAATTTTATTACAATTACAGACATTGTGATATATATATATATATATATATACACACACACTTTGTGTTACTTTGTGTGGGTTCGAACGACATATGGAAAAAATAAGCCCTGCTCCAACTAGAGTAGCCTAAACACAGCCTAGGCTACGTTGAAGATGGAAGACCTAGGCTAAAGATGAACTAGCCTAGCTATGTGTCCATAAACTGGACTTCCATACTCTATTGTTAAACAATTACAGCCGAAATGTCAGCTTATTTAACCTAAATTTAATAACCGAAAGGAAATTTATGAACTTCCTACCTTGAAATGATATAAAATCTTAAATTTAATTTTTTTACACCAATAATGAACTTTTTATTCCGGCTTCTTTCGTCTCTTTCTCGTTGTTCTTATTATGGTTTTTTCTTCTTCCCAAAACCATGTTGCCATTTCCAGCTATGGGATCTTTTTTCTTTTCATCCCATATTTGTTTCTTCGTTGGTCTTTTTAATTTTTCTCAGCAAGAGTTCAAGTTCTTCTGATTTACTTTTATTGTTATTATTTTTGAATGTCAATGTGACTTATCCAAGATTAGGTGGGTCTTCCATTTCGGTACTCCCAAATTTTCCACAGACGGTTCATGATCGACCTGCGGTCGACCCCTCTGCAGCATCCCGCCTCATTTGCGGGATTTGGTGAAGTAAGGAATTGCTGTCTGATCTCCTCCTGCCCTCGTAGCCAGCCACGCATGGCTGGTCAGGGACTTTGCACAGGAATCTGTCCAGCTGGTTCTTGAAGTAATTCAGGTCGGTGTGCTGGAGAGTCCTTACTTTTTTCGGTAGGGCATTGAAAAGCTTTGGGCCTCGTTTTCTGAGGGAATTTTCCATCCTCGTTTTCATGGTCCCCTGTCCCACAGCAGCTGGGACTGTACAAAATCTGACTCTTCTCTCATTCCAGTTTGTTTCTATTTAATTTCTAAGGTTTGGGACAAAGCCCTCAAGTATTTTCCATATGTATATTATTGTGTACCGCTCGCGCCTTCTTTCGAGAGAGTAGAGTTTCAGGGATTGTAGTCGAGACCAGTAGTCTTCACCTTCCGTTTCTTCTACCCTATAGTGGACTGGTCAAATTCAAAAATCGACTTTGAACGGCGTTTTTTTTGTTAATAGCTGGCACCCATGCTAAATCAATGTACCTGTGGGTGAGGAATAAAATGGAGGTGGATGCCACTCTCACTTTTGGCTTTGAAGGTTATTTTCGAGGTCAAACTGTGCAAAAAATATTTTCTAATTTTAATTTTTAAAAAATATTCTGAGCCAATTGGTTTGAACAAATGTTTCATTTTGCTACACTTAGTGATAAAGAAGTATGATGACACGCTTATTCCATCCGAATTACCAACTCAAGGTCAAATTCAAGTTAATCACGACCGAAATTGTGTTAAAAATTTGTGATTTTTTTATTTTAATTGGCGAAAAAAAACATTGAGCAAGTCTGTTTGTCAAAACAATTTATTTTAACATGATTAGTGCCTAATAAGTTTGATGGCATGAATTAAGTACTCACAGTAACAGAATTATCACAACTAAATCACAAAGCAGTAAATATAGCCCCATAACTATACAGTTTACATACAAGTAACATTTACAAGTTCACCTTTCTTGATGAACAGCACCGAAATGCTGCACTAACAGTCACAATTGTGTGGATTGCAATCACTTAAGAACAGAGTTATTAGTTCCTTACAGCACAGTCCAGCTTCTCTCGATTTCAGCTCGGAAGAGACATAGAGCCATATTTTGGCCTGATATTTTGCCCGCTTGGTATGGAGCTCCAGGGCATCCTTTGTCGGTGGGAGCATTTCCAGAGTCTTCTTGGCCTTCCCAAAAAGGTGAACTTTGGCGTCATCAACTGTGTGTTGTTTCGGGGTGCCATACAAATGACACACAAACTTCTCAACATCTGCGATATCCCCATCTCGACCAATGGCGTGCAACAGGAGTGGGTGGTCACTGAACACCTTACAACACTTCTTTTTTCCATGACCACTGAAGGACGAGACTGTGTCACACCCGGTCAAAGCGTGGAAACTGATCAGGTTGTCCCTGACTGGGGGCGACAAACTCGAATACATCGTGCACGGGGGTAGCATTTTCGGTTCTTGGTCGTTCCGCACAGCATCCACACTTCAGCGACCTTGGTGCAAACAAAGTGAATCAGCAGCACCATTACATCAGTATCTCTGCACACTACCAGTATTCGTTCATAGCCCTGGGACGCTGCATCAACATGAGTGAAGGATGAGCCTGGTGTCCGCCTCTTCATGGTTGCTATGCAGTGGAACGTCATGTCACCTGGTTGACCGTACTTCAGTGGCTTCAGAGAAGCCACCCCCTGTCACCAGCTGACATCTTTCTTGAAGATCTCTGCCCTTCTCAGTGATGAAGTTAGACAGAAACAAGGCTAGGTCAGCCTTATTTGTATCCAGGGCCATGAAATTTTTCCACACTTCAGGCAGTGGAACTTGTGAGCCATCAATGACTTTCCGAATCGGTTTTTTCTTGCTTGCACGCTTTGTCCTGGTAACTGCTTTGGTCGATCCTTCCCCTGCGTACCGATCAAAGATGACATCAACTCTTGTTGTGTGTTCATTGAAATAACTCGTCACGGCCTTGAAGAACACTTCAGCATAGTCGCCGAATGTCCGACAGCCGCCAGGCTTGCCAAGAGCTTGGATGAGTGCATGGCCATCTATCATCACACGTCTTCAGATCAGAGGTTGGAACCTCTGAGCTTATGGTCTGCTGAGTCATCAGGATGTTCATCAGCTCAGACTTCGATGTCGAATTCATCTCTCCTCCTGCCTTCGCCAGACTAAATGTGACTGGGAACAGTTCTTGCTTCAAGACGTTGACCATCTCCACCATGCGACCTGCGGTCGCGGCATTCAGGAGCCGCTGTAGTAGCTTTCTGTCAGCTTTGATGGTCTTCTGCATGTTCTGCTTGGTAGAAACTGTAGCTTTGTACACATCAGCGAAGGTTTTCGACCGATGTTTCTTCATCGTTTCATGGAAGCCTACTATCTGTTCAATCAGTCTCTCCTTCATGAAGCCGATTACATGCTGTTTTCCTCGATATTGAGCTGTCAGCAGGTTTTCCACAACATCTGTGGGTGCAGTGTCTTTGGTCGCCAGTGAAACAAGTGGGATGTTAGTGGCGGCATCTGTATCTTCTGCTTCACTCACGTGAATTCTGAAGACGTCAAACTGCTTCAACTGCGAGAAGGCAAACTGTCAACCCGAGTGAAGTTGGCTTCCCCATCATCATTTTGAAGATTGAAGAGGCATCTTGTGTCTTGAGAGATTCGTGACCGCTCTGACCATGTGATGCAGAACCTGTCTCTTGCTTGGTCATTCTTTGTGATGCCGATGATACCATTGTGCATCTTGCATGTACGATTTATCCATTCAGTTGCCTGAACAGCTGGAATTTGGTTGAAGCGCTTCGCCGTCCTCTTAACGACAAAGTTCCCATTACAGAACTCTGCATGAACTTCTGGTGCTGACTTCACAAGACCTCTCATATCAGCCAAGTAGACCGGCCCCCAACGTGCATAGTTTGTGTGGTCATAGATAGTTAGCAAGGCAGTATTGTGGCAAAGGCTTCTGTGTGGAGACTCCACATGCCATCTCTGTGAGCTCTGATGAAGGCCAGTAGGATCTCTACCATTTCCATGTAGGATGACCACAGCATGAAGTTGGGATTTTCAGAGTGGTGGTCATTGAATGCCTCCATGAAACTGTGGAATTTCTCATCTGCCAAAACGTCTGATAAGTTATCAACAGCATCGCGCATCTCATCTATGTCAGCTCTGTCTTTGAAAAGCGAAACATTGAGGGCAAGCTGTTTGACGTTCTCATCTCCGTTGCCAGTTGCAGCCAGCTATGACTCAAACATCTACCACTTGATGCGCCACAGTGCCTCATACGTCAGCTGGTGACCTCTCACAGCTCGGTAGTGGGTCTTCCCGTCCAGTATTGTCTCAGTGGTGTTAGCCGCGTACAAACCTGCCTCTGTCCATAAGTCATCAAGTCCCACACTTTCCATGTGTTGACCAATGGCTTTCAGAAAGTTGAAGCAGATATGGAGGCCTCCCATGAGCAAGACCACGTTGGAAAATTTCGAGTTTGCCCAAGCTAGTTCCTTACCCCTGCTGTACAGAGGCTGATCAGCAGTGATGATGGTGTACTTCTAGCTGACATACTCAGAAATGGTCATGAAGCGATTGATGACGGTGGTCATGGTGTCATTGTCATCTGCTGGTGCCTGCAGGATTGGCAACATCCCGGCGGTCGTTACTGGTGGATCCGCAGTGCTGACAGATTGATTGAATGCTCCCCAGCTTGGAACGGACATCGCTTCATCATGGATGCGTGACACCACCCAGGCCAAGTCCTTGGCACGTGCCCGGTCCCTCTCAGGTTCATGTGACAAGTCGTCTATGTCAGTGTCGTAGCCAGGAGGAGATGGCCTCTTGCCAGATGGGAGGGTAGCCTGGTCCAGCCTTTGGAACTCCTGTAGGTCATCAGGTTTGATAGATTTCGATCTCTTGTGCTTGCCACCCTTTTGGCCATGACTCTGCTGTGGAGGGGCCTCTCTGCCATACCATCAGTTGAGTGCTGTGGAAGGTGTTCTTCCCGTCTAAGGTTGACTCCAAGACATCTATGTTGTCACAAGAGCAGTGAATCATTCTCTCTTTGACGATGGTGTCAGGGATGTAGACACATCCATTCTCAGCATACCTCTCCAGGATGTTCTGAGCGATGGTGGTGTCTATCCTTCTTACAGTGTCGATACCAATAGTGTGATTTGCCGCGTGGAACAGATCTAGGAGTGCTTCTGAGCGGGTGGCTTGGTGCAGAGTAAGACCCAAGCCCACATGCTTTGGTGTCAACTTTCGTCGGTTGGAGACTGCATAGACTATGTCCTGGGCAATGCACACACACTCTGCTTCACTTTCTGGTCCTCTTCACTTCCCTCATCCACAGCATCCATTCCCCAAAGAGCAATCGTAGAAACAGGTACAGACTGTCGGGTATGACGCGATCAACATGTTCCTGATCAAGACCTTGCCATGTCTCGGAGTGTCCAGGAGTTTCAAGAAGATCTTGTCGAACCTTCAGAGCCACGTGTACCATATCTTGGAATATGCTGCTAGTGGCACACATGCGGACATCAGCATCTTCATCTTCAGTAGACTCTGACTCAGAGGTGACAGGACCTTGTTCACAAGACTTAGCCAGTGCTTTGGAGATGATGAAATCTGAGCTCTCTCCAGGGTAAATCAGCAGCGGGCCCCTTGACAATGGGCGTACATAGCTGGCGTTTGATCCAAGCAGCCTTTGAACATCTTCGTAGAACGTTGTTCTCCTGGAGTATTTCACGGTGATGCCGGTGTCATTACACATACTCTCGTATCTGTCCCAGACGTCTCCCATGTCGTATACGTGACCACGAGACAGGCCTACTGTCAAGTCTTTGCACAGCTTCGTCATGCACTCATTTTCAGGCCCTTGCTGCTCCTCTGACACCGCTTGTTTTCTAGTACGTCTCTCAAATGTCACCAAACATGCCAGATGATAGCAGCCTTCAACTGCAATCACATCACTCACCGCTGACAACGGTATGCTCATGACAGGGTCGTGTTTGGCACGCTGGATCAAGTCATCTGACTTCTCCATTGTCTCCACCCTGTGCAGTTTCTTTGTGGTCTTCTTTTGGCAAAACATGCAGAGGGTCCAGTCAATCACTGGTGTTGAACGTCTACGCTTTGGGGGAAAAGCCTGAGAGCCTGCACTTTTTGTGGTCGCCGATGCACCCATGGTCTGCTGCTGACTTCGCAGCCTTTTGAGTTTGCCTTCAGAGGTGAATAAAGAGTAGCATGATTTATGCCACTTGAGTTCCAATGCATTGAAATCATCCTTGGAATGACTTTCCAGTCTTTGTAAAACATCAAGATAGTAGGTATCTCCCAGGTTCTTTCTCTCATCGCCCACAGTCATAGTTCTTGCTTTTCCTTCTGCTGATGCTGTGCGCAGGTCACCAGCGCTGCTTTGGCAGAAGAAGCAACAATCCTCACTGACATCCTGACGTTTCCTCTTGCGCTTGATGACAGCTACAGGGTCCATTGCTGATGAGCTCCCTATCTGCAAAGACAAGTGGGAATGGCAGTATGTAGTAGCCACAGATATACTGAAACAATTCGAAACATACCTATACTTTAGCAGTATTATTATTTTACCAGCTGGCAGTGTCTGATCAAGAACTTGCCATGTCTCGGAGTGTCCAAGAGTTTCAAGAAGATCTTGTCGAACCTTCAGAGCCACGTGTACCATATCTTGGAATATGCTGCTAGTGGCACACGTGCGGACATCAGCATCTTCATCTTCAGTAGACTCTGACTCAGAGGTGACAGGACCTTGTTCACAAGACTTAGCCAGTGCTTTGGAGGTGATGAAATCTGAGCTCTCTCCAGGGTAAATCAGCAGCGGGCCCCTTGACAATGGGCGTACATAGCTGGCGTTTGATCCAAGCAGCCTTTGAACATCTTCGTAGAACGTTGTTCTCCTGGAGTATTTCACGGTGATGCCGGTGTCATTACACATATTCTCGTATCTGTCCCAGACGTTTCCCATGTCGTATACGTGACCACGAGACAGGCCTACTGTCAAGTCTTTGCACAGCTTCGTCATGCACTCATTTTCAGGCCCTTGCTGCTCCTCTGAAACCGCTTGTTTTCTCGTACGTCTCTCAAATGTCACCAAACATGCCAGATGATAGCAACCTTCAACTGCAATCACATCACCCACCGCTGACAACGGTATGCTCATGACAGGGTCGTGTTTGGCACGCTGGATCAAGTCATCTGACTTCTCCATTGTCTCCACCCTGTGCAGTTTCTTTGTGGTCTTCTTTTGGCAAAATATGCAGAGGGTCCAGTCAATCACTGGTGCTGAACGTCTACGCTTTGGTGGAAAAGCCTGAGAACCTGCACTTTTTGTGGTCGCCGATGCAGTGCTGAACGTCTACGCTTTGGTGGAAAAGCCTGAGAACCTGCACTTTTTGTGGTCGCCGATGCACCCATAGTCTGCTGCTGACTTCGCAGCCTTTTAAGTTTGCCTTCAGAGGTGAATAAAGAGTAGCATGATTTATGCCACTTGAGTTCCAATGCGTTGAAATCATCCTTGGAATGACATTCCAGTCTTTGTAAAACATCAAGATAGTAGGTATCTCCCAGGTTCTTTCTCTCGTCGCCCACAGTCATAGTTCTTGCTTTTCCTTCTGATGATGCTGTGCGCAGGTTACCAGCGCTGCTTTGGCAGAAGAAGCAACAATCCTCACTGACATCCTGACGTTTCCTCTTGCGCTGGATGACAGCTACAGGGTCCATTGCTGATGAGCTCCCTATCTGCAAAGACAAGTGGGAATGGCAGTATGTAGTAGCCACAGATATACTGAAACAATTCGAAACATACCTATACTTTAGCAGTATTATTATTTTACCAGCTGGCAGTGTCTGCACTCTTTTAATTTCATATACCAAACCAATGTCTGGCCAGCCAGTGAAAGTATGCTATTACTTGTATTATGGTAGTAGTAGGCACATGCGCACCTCACCCAGCATGCTAAATATAGTTTCAATGGAAATAAAGACACCTAGAGTCATAGTTGCATTCAATTATTATCCATAAAATCACAAAAATATGCTTTATGTGATACACCTTTAAACACGTTGTTACATAGAGCCACCACTGAAATGCAAAAATTCGGAATTTTTCAGAATTTGGCTTTTGTAACCTTGTATGGGACCTTCAAACCCAAAATTGAGAGTGGCATCCAGGGCCGTAACTACCTATGAGGTCACCGAGGTCCGGACCTCGGTAATTATTTCCTAAAAAAAAAAAAAGAGACTGAACCGTTCTCCGTGTATGAAACGCATATTACCGCTTTTCTTTTGAAAAAAGGGAGCGTCGAGCGTTTTGTGTTTGTGTTTAGTGTATAGCTTGGGTTGTGTTTGTAGATGTCATTTGGTCTGAATTTTGCTCGTCCCGCCGCGCTCGAAAAAACTGGACCTCACTAATTTCTAAACCCTAGTTACGGCCCTGGTGGCATCCACCCACATCTTGTTTGGCATCCTCAATACTACTTATCTAAGATGGGTGCCTGCTAATAACAAAAAACGCCGTTAAGTTTTTTCTAGAGGACTTTTCAATATTTGGCCGGCCCACTATTAGACGTAAAAGTCCTTTGTATAGCTCTATGTTCGCAATGTCTCGTTTTCTGTATGGGCTTGTGAGTACTGAGTAATACTCAATTATTGGTAGGACTAGGCTCTTCCATAATTTGAGCATAATGTTTGCTTTTCTGCCGTGGAAGCTCCTCCAGATGATTCCTATTATTTTTCTAGCCTTTGTAATTTTGATGTTGTAGTGCTCTCTGAATTCTGTATCCGACGACATTATTACTCCAAGATCCCTGACTTGTAGGTTTGGTGTTATCTGTTTGTCTTGCAGAGTTTTGTATCTTTTATTCTGCAGCTCCTTGTTATTACCATATCTTAGAAGTTGGAATTTTTCTTCGTTGAACTTCATATTGTTGTCTTCTGCCCACTGGAATAATGTTTCAATGTCGTTTTGTAATTTTCTTATGTCACCTTCGTTCAAATTTTCTTACATATCTTTGTGTCATCTGCGAACACATGATACAATACTGTCCTTAATATCTGCAGCAATATCTGCAATCATTATTATGAAGAGCAAGGGAGCTAATACTGTCCCTTGTGGGACAGAGCTCATGACTTCCGTGACTTCCGATTTAATTCCGTTTACCACCACTCTTTGTGTTATTTGCATCAAGAAATTAAATATCCATCTTCCTCGCTTTCCAGTAATTCCTGTGTTCTTAAGTTTGTGTGCAATGATTCCATTGTCACATTTATCGAAGGCTTTAGCAAAGTCCGTATATATTATCTGTGTTTTGTCCTCGACCATATATATATATATATATACTGCAAACCCACAAGAAAAAGAAAAACGATTCCAAGGCCTTTCGTGTATTCACGAAAGGCCTCGGAATCGTTTTTCTTTTTCCTTGTGTGTTTGCAGCATTCATTCATTTCACGTGTTTAATTGTGAAATTCATCCCATATATATATATATATATATATATGCACTAAAATCACAAAATAACACGTGACCTTATTAATAAGCAAACAACCACAGGGAAAAGGAAACACAAAGTCCGAGCGCTTTCGTGATATATTCACATTATCAAGGCTTTTTATCATAATATCGAAGTACATACGGAGAGGAAAATACATATTCAAGTTTCACCTTAAAATTTTCTGTTCCTCCTTGATAATGTGAATATATCACGAAAGCGCTCGGACTTTGTGTTTCCTTTTCCCTGTGGTTGTTTGCTTATATATATATATATATATATATATATATATATATGTATATGATACACACAGACAGTGCATGGAACAAGGAACTCTTCTGGGATAATTAAATCCACTATAGTCCGAATAAGTAATGGTAATGACAAATACCATAGTTTTTCTTTTTCATGATGCTAGCCCGACGTGGGCAACGGGTCACTCGCAAAGAGGTCCCATAAATACTTCCCTCACCAGCTATCTGCAAAGCAGACAGGATCCAGCTTTGGGACATGGATCTAGGGTTTAAAGCACCTAGCCCTGCTACATTTAGAACCTCAATATAAGCAAAAGACTCGCTGCCTTCACGTCAGATTGATGCATCAAAGAAAAAGGGGTAACTATTATATTTTTAGCCAAAAACCAAAACTTAAACCTCAACTGGCAGAATTGGCGTCCACTTTTCTGAGTTCATTCCCATATATGTATATATATATATATATATATATTAATATATATATATATGAAAAATTATTTCACGAAAGTGACACGTGAAAAATATTTATGATGAATAAAACCACGAAGGGAAAAGAAACACAAAGGGGTGCTCAAGCTAGACGAAAGCGCTTGAGCACCCCTTTGTGTTTCTTTTCCCTTCGTGGTTTTATTCATCATATATATATATATATATATATATATATATACACACACAGACCGTGCATGAAACAAGGAACTCTTCTGGGAAAATTAAATCCACTATAGTTCGAATAAGTAATGGAAAATGACAAACACTACAGTTTTTTCTTTTTCATGATGTTAGCCCGACGTGGGCAACGGGTCACTCGCAAAGAAGCCCCAAAAATAAATATAGCTTCCCTCACGAGCTATCTGCAAAGCAGATAGGATCCAGCTTTGGGACAGGATCTGGGGTTACAGCTACACATAGCCTACTATATCCAGAACCTCAATATAAGCAAAAGACTCGTTGCATTCGCGTCGGATTGAATATATCAAAGAAGAAGGGGTAAGTATTGTATTTTTAGCCAAAAACTAAAACTTAAACCTCAACTGGCAAAATTGAGCGTCCACTTTTCAAAGCACATAACATGTCCGTTTCATGATGGGATTGAACTCGGAATGGTCCCCTGAGGCTCTTTCACGATAAACACAGACCGTGCATGGAACAAGGAACTCTTCTGAGAAAATTAAATCCACTATAGTCCAAATAAGTAATGGTAAATGACAAACACTACAGTTTTTTTCTTTTTCACGATGTTAGCCCGACGTGGGCAAAGAGTCACTAGCAAAGAGGCCCCAAATATATAGCTTCCCTCACCAGCTATCTGCAAAGCGGATAGGATCCAGGTTTGAGATACGATCCTATCAAGCTGGATCCTATCTCTTCCACCTACTTTGCAGGGAGTTTGGTGCAGATGAAGAAGTCATGCTATTTCACACGGAGCTACGCTGGCTGTCACGGGGAAATGTGGTAGCAAGAGTTGAGTCATTGAAAAACGAACTGACTGAATTCTTCAAACGAGACGGCAAAACAAAGTCTTTAAATTTTGTCAAAAAATTGTCAGCTAACCAGTGGCTCATGAAGTTAGCTTACTTAAAGGACATATTCTTACGTCTAAACACGTTGAACAAATCGCTTCAAGGTCAGCATACCACCGTGATTGATTGGTTTCATGGGCAAACTTGCAACATTCAATCTGAAACTGAAACTGTGGGAAACAAAAGTGAAAGACAAAAACTTTTGTATGTTTGACCATCTTAGCGATGCGTTTGAGAATAATGAGGAAAATTATAAAATTCATATGAGTCAGCTAGTGTTGGTGCATATTTCCTCTCTGCTGCTGAAGTTCCACTCATCTTTTCCAGAAATGAAGGAATTGGATTTAAAATTGATAAGAAATCCATTCATCGTTGACGTGCACTTGCTCGTAGAAGACTTGCAGGATCAATTTATTGAGTTGGTGAATGACTCTACAGCCCGAGATGCATTTGAAACTCTTCCACTGACTAAGTTTTGGTCCAAAATGAGCGAGTCTTATCCTGCTGTAGCTAATGTGGTGGTGAAGTCATTGCTAATGTTTCCCAGTACTTATCTATGTGAACAAGGATTTTCAGCTTTGTTAAACATAAAAACTAAATATCGCTCTCGAGTAAACGTGGAACATGATCTTCGAGTTTCCTTGTCAAGCACTACATCTGAAATTGAGAAACTAGTTTCCACCATCAGGCACATCCCTCACACTAAAATTCAAGAATTATACCTACCCTAATTTTATTTACATATGTAGTGTGTTGTTTATTCATTTAATAAAGCATTTATTATTGATATTTCTGTATCTTATGTGAATTCTTACTAATGGGAGTACGAGCTGATTGTGTGATGAATCAGAGGGTACGAAGTGACAAAAAGTTTGAGAACCCCTGATCTAGCTTATGGATAGCCTGCCAGATTTCTGGGTCATTAATTAGTAGCTCGTAAGAGCATTCCACATTTAGGCACAGTGGCGGATCTACTATGAAACTAATGAAGCTTAAGCTTCAGGGCCCCTAATCCAGGAGGGGCCCTGAAGCAACTTTTTTTTTAATGAGTGAATTTTTCAACAAAATCGATGGTTTTTTTAAGTGTTTGTTATTAAAATAAGGCTATTTTAGTGATAGAATCATAAGCCAATGGGTTGAAGTACTTAATATTGACCTTAGAATATGCTCTAATACCCATTTCATATGGCCTCAAAATGCCCCTGTAATTGGTCAAATTTCAAAATTTTCTTGGGGGCTTGCAGCGCCCGAACCCCCAGCTGCATGGGCTCGCTGAGCTCGCCAGAATCTATTCATAGTCTACATTTTGGCAGCTGGATCCTCGAATCCTTCGTTGGTGCACGGCTTAATAGTTCTATAGCTCAGCCCTTAGGCTAGAGCCAATCGGAACCATAAAAAGACATCTGAATTCTCAATTCAGGCTGCACTCGTCTCGCTTGTGCATTTTAACACCAAAAATCAGATTTTCACCCTTTGAACCTTGTTGGATGTTGCCCTATTGTTGCTGGTTGCGAAGGGGCCCCCATAACAGTTCAAGCTTCAGGGTCCCAAAAATGTAGGTCCGCCACTGTTTAGGCATACTCATATATTTGGTCTATCCTCCCTGAGACAATTAAATAGGTTTTCATAATGATTTTGCTCAGTTTTGCAACGTTTTTTGCACCATGAACACCATCTATGACATTTGGCAGGGTAAGATTACTATTGTTAATTTTACTAACCTACTTCCAGAATTCCCTACTCGAAATATTGCTCTCATCTTATTTTCTGGCTAGAGATTCTTCGAAGATTTTCTTCATTTTTTCTTATAAATCTCAGAGCAACCTTGAATCTAGCACGAGTTCTATTTTTCAGTTGGAAGAGTTCCCCCTGTTGAGGTTTCTCCATAGCAACCCATTCCACAAATACATTTTTAGCTACATCATACAAATGAGCACAGTATTCAGACCACCCCGGATTGACATTTACCTGATTCACCATATCATTTGAATCATTCATTTTATATTTTGTTGTTTTCCAAAAAGTTGATTATTCCTTTCCTGTGATCACATTTATTTTAGCGTTTATTGTAGTGTTTATTATCTTTATGCATATTTTGCTTCTTAGCGGATTAATGATCATTCGGCTTTTATCATAATATCGAAGTACATACGAGAGGAAAATACATATTCAAGTTTCACCTTAAAATTCGTTTTCTATAATTATTGATAAAATTTGATGGTTAACTCTAATATTATTAGTTGGATTTAAATAAGTCGGCGTGCGTTAAAAGAAAATTAGGATCACCTGAAGATCAGGGCCCCCAGCCTCAATTACCAAATGATATCTTCGTTAAAACTAACGAAAAAATCACGGCTTAACCTTACCAATCGGCAAGGGCGTACAGTTGACCTAACCGTGCATTCAATTTAATTTATTATTATATTTGGTACTGTAAAGCAAAAAATAAGAATACATAGGGGCCCTGATCTTCATTCAGGTGATCCATATTTTCTTTTGTTTTTTGACAATGCTTCAAGCTGAAAAGACCCAAATATATTTAAAGTTAACATTAAGTTGATAATATATATATAAATATATATATATATATATTATATATATATTATATATATATGTCCCGTTCCAAAATTTATTCAAGATTAGCTTTGAAAGAAACTGGAAATGAAATATGTTAACTCTTCCCTGCCAAACAGAAGAAATTTCCATTAAAACGACTATACACTAAAACGTTTACTCTAATTAGAATATCAAATTGTATAATCATTATAACATAAACATAGCATATATTTTGATATATTCTGTTCAATTATTTTTACATATTAATTTATTACAAATAAATTTACAGTTTTGTTTTAAGTGTATTTTAGAGTGTACGACAACTGCTTAGCACACTATGCCACCAATATCAGTTTGGGCAACAACAATTCTAGTACAATGTCAGGTTTGTAAAGGTTTGCAAATAGTCGTTCGTGGCGATATTATTTGGAGTTGAACACTATTCTTACCAGTATGGTGCAGGTTACTTAAATAAAGACATTTATTTTCAATAATTTTTAAGTATTTGAATAAGAAACGAGAAAAATGATTGCTAAAAATTATTTTTTAACCTGGTTCCTATTGAAATGCCCTTTTAAATTGGCCAATGGAATGTTTTTCAAAAGTCTTGAATGAAAATATGGTTTTAAATACCTTCATTTGAGGGCAGGAGAGAAGTACCTAAGATCAAGACTCACTGTAAACAGGTAAGAAAGAATTAAAATTCACCACCAAAGTGATCCAAATATAGGTCTACTTAATGATCAAGTTTTTTATATAGAGCCTATAAATCTTTATTATAACCCATTTAAATTATCATATACTATTAAAGTATTGGCAACCTAATCATATATATATATATATATATAGTAGAGAGAGAGAGAGAGAATAATAATTAGAGGGCCTATACAGGGAGGAGAGGAACCTTTATAATCCCCATGTGTAGCTATTACACTAACTAATTATTATTAACTCATAATCTCATTAAAAATACAAAACGCGCGAGTAAAAACAAAAACGCATCACTTCTTTTACGAGATTTTTACACTTATATTTACAAAAACAAGATTTGCGATGGATTGACTACATTAAGTTTAAAGACAATAAACTTTAATATATGCATGCAATTTTGATGCCAAAACAATATTAATAATAACGTTTACAATAGACACGCCTATACTATATATATATATATATATAAAAACACCTTACATCAGAGTTAGTTATACTTATGAATGATTATAAACATATTGTATTTGATTAAATTTTAGGCAAATGGCAAATTTAATTGAATCTTTGTTTCTCGCATCATGGATTCCTCGTTTGATCTTTCCTTTCTCTCTTTTCAACCTATTATTTTTTTATTTTTTACTTCACGTTGACAAAAGTAAATAGACACCTTTATTTGTTTTTGGATCAAATGTAGAATTCGGACCCCAGCCTTCTTTAGTTAGCTTTATAAGGCTAACTAACGAAAATATCACGACCTAACCTAACCAATCGTTAGGTTAACTGTACGCCCTTGACGATTGGTTAGGTTAGGTCGTGATATTTTCGTTAGTTAGCCTTATAAAGCTAACTAAGAAGGCTGGGGTCCGAATTCTACATTTGATCCTTTGTTTTCCCAAAATTTTTGATTTAAAAGGAGTCAATAAATAATAAATTAATTGAATCAATATACCTAAAATCGTAGTCCTTTCCATGTGTGTATATATATATATATATATATAAAGACAATTTACCGTTGGACTCTCTTAACTTCTCTCCATGCACCGTTCTCAAGTAATTTTAACTTGACATTATATATATATATATAAAGAGAGAGAGAGAGAGAGAGAGAGGTTCTTGGGTCGAGTATAAAAAGAAACATTCCTTTATTCTCATCTGTAAAAGATTGCCTTACGAAGACTTGAATCGAATCTGACAATCTGACAGAAGGAATTTGACAGCTAAGCTCTCTCTCTCTCTCTCTCTCTCTCTCTCTCTCTCTCTCTCTCTCTCTCTCTTGGAAGTTGGATTTGAAACGGTTTAGGACTAGTGTGTGTGGGAATTACTTTACGTATAAGATCTGTGACACATGGAACAGGTTACCTTCGGAAGTTGTGAACAGTTCCTCTGTGGATCAGTTCAAGAAAAGGGTAGACGAAATCTTGCACACTATTTGAGTGTGTAAAGACATTTAGGACCTCAGTCTGCGGAAATTTCTTTTCCTATAAAATAGTTAATATCTGGAACCAACTTCCCTCAGAGGTTGTTTCCAGTCAAAGTGTAAATCTGTTTAAAAATAAGCTAGACAAAGTACTGAACACACTCATAGTTTAAGATTAAAACCTCAGAAAACTCTGCAGGAGTTCGCTTGCTCGGTGTCTCTGTGAGCAAGCTAAATATAGAGCTATTTATATATTCTCCACTTTCCTGTAAAATTTCCTTGGCTACTTTTCCAGGGTCAAGGTATTTTCTTCAACCTTTTTCCGTACCTGCCTCTGGCAGGGAGGGTGGGGAGAGAGCCTTCTACTTTTCTATCCAGTTTTCTACTACTGCTAGGATAGTTGAAAGAAAAATAAACTTTTACAAAATTTTCCCTGGCACCCGTTGCCATTGGTACCTCCTCGGTATGGGCCGCAAGGCCTTTTGAGGTACTTCTTTTCCTTGTAACACACTCTCTCTCTCTCTCTCTCTCTCTCTCTCTCTCTCTCTCTCTCTCTCTCTCTCTCTATCTAAGTAATTCCAATACGAAAGATGGAATATAAAATACGTTGTGAAATTTGTTTGAAATAAAAAGAAGATTAAAATCACATATATGATGTAGCTACGCTTTCCGGGGAATTCTTAGATCGGGGTGCGCTGATCAACTGGAGTTGACTCTGGATCAGTTCTCCCTTCTCTAAGTAATTCCAAGGCGAAGGATGGCAATGTAAATAAATGATTTTAAAAAGCCAGTCTTTAAGCACGGTGACCTTTGACATTAATCGAGGAAATGATGCGACGATGAAATGATGACTTCTCGTATTTTATAGAGAAATAAAAAAAAAAATCCTTAAACAATTATGGTTTTGGGTAGATTTAGTAGTCTAGTGTTTCATGCTGTCTTTTGTTTTTAACTGCCCTTTAATGCTTAATTGGGTACACGAGATGAGGGTGAATGGTGTGAATAAACTCTGAAGCTATTTTTTTTCATTATGCTTTTTTTTTTATTTCCCCAATCCCTCTTCTTCCCCGACTATTTTCTGTCAGCAGTGGCTGGTGGAGGTAGGGGACTTAATTATGTCTGAAATTAGAATCTCTTTCAAATATGTTTTTTCGCCCTATCTGGATTCAACTCTAGGAAGGCGTACGGTCCTGATCGGGTCCCTCCTGTTGTTCTCAAGAACTGTGCTTCTGTGCTGACACTCTGCCTAGGCAAACTTTTTCGTCTTTGTCTTTTATCTGATACTTTTACTTCCTTTTTGAATCTATCCTTAATAGTAAGATTCTTAAACACCTCTTTACTCACAATCTTCTTTCAGATCATCAGTATGCGTTCCACAAGGGGCGCTCTTCTGTCGATCTTCTTGCATATCTGTCTGAATATTGGTCATCCTTCTTTCGGGATTTCGGTGAAACCATTAATCCTTAATTTTCAAATTGCCCTCCTTCGATTTCTATCTTTCTGTCTGTGCCTTTATCTCTGATTTCATTTCTGGCCTATCTATAGTTGCGGTTGTAGGTGACTATTGTTTTTCTACAAAAGATATTAATAGTGGTATTTCTCAGAGCTATGTCCTGTCACCCACTCTCTTTGTTTTATTTATCATTGATCTATTAAGTCGCACTTCTTGTCCTATCCACTCCCATGCCGATGATTCCACCCTCCACTTCTCCACCCGCTTCACAAAACGTCTCTCTCAACAGTCACTCCATGCTTCGCGTGAGACAGCTATGGTGCACCTGACCTACGATATTTCTGTTATCTCTGAATGGGACAGAGAAAGCCTTGTGGCTTTCAATGCCTCAAAAAATCAGTTTCTTCACCTGTCTACTTGTCACCATCTTCCAAATGACTATTCCCTTATCTTCAACAATGCACAGTTGCACATCTCAGTCCTTCCTCTTTTCTTAACATTTTTGGTGTTTCTTTTCTCGTGATCTTTCCTGGAAAGATCACATATATTCTCTTTCTAAAACAGCTTGTAAGATATTAGGTGTGTTGTACCAGCTCCACAGGTGCTTTACCACTACTCAGTTGCTGTCTTTGTACAGGAGCCATGTACTCTTCTGTATGGAGTACGCGTCTCATGTGTAGGGTGGCTGAACCCACAGCTCTACTTAACTGGGTGGAATTAAAGGCTTTTTGTCTCATCACTTCCCCACCTCTTACTGACTATCTTCAATCCCTCTCTCTTTGCCGCATTGTTGCCTCACTCTCTCTTTACTGTCGCTATTATAACGGCCATTGCTCTTCTGAACTCTCTAACTGCATGCCTCCTCCTTTAAGGATAGCTTGCAGTACCAGAGTTTCGACACATTCCTTGGTTAACCTTGTTTTTTGCTTCCGCCCGAATTGTTCATTCTGACGAAGGTCAAACTTGTCACTCCACCTTAGACCTACAGTTTAACGTGGAATCCGAACCACTCCCATCAGCAGCCCAGCGTCTTAACCATTAGGCTACCCAGGGTACCCATTTATCTACCAACCAATTTTTTTTATTTTGTGGAAGGATGAACAGATGAGTTTTACTGCGCGCCGCCTGCCGTCACCTGGTCTCGATCTCGGTCCTATGGATTCGACGTTAACCACTACACCACCACGGCACATTCTCATTCCTTTTCTGTCCAACACTCAAACGCAAGGGTTAATCGGTATTCTTAATCTTTCATCTACGCAACCGGTCCATTTTACCCCCTGTCTATGACCTCCAATCTTTCAAACGCAGTGTCCAGCTGTCTTGAAAACTTTGGAGCTTGATTTTCTCTCTTCTTCTATGGAAGTGGGGGGGGGGGGGTCGTTTTTGCTGGCATTCGCCCCTGGCACCGCCTTCCTGTCTAAAACAAATTTTAATATCACTCCTCCTGTGTAAGAGCTTTAGACTTTATGAGTGTAAGTATAAATTTTTTTCATGCAGGAAGGAGAGGCCAAGGTGTATGGTATTAGAGTTTCCAGTTTTCTTTATTTTAATCTCTCTCTCTCTCTCTCTCTCTCTCTCTCTCTACTTCTTTCTTGGGCTAGCCAGAGTGGATCTTAGGGTCTTTGTTTGTCTCTCTCTGTTTCTCTTTCAATTAGTTCAAGTACTGTATCACGAAAAAAACCTTCCCTATTTACGTTTTCTTTTTTCTTCTTGCAGAAGGATAACTAAGATAAAGTGAAAATCGAGAAATAATCGTTTTATATATGTATATGCGCTAGTGGTTAGCGTCGCTGACTACGAATCCATTGGCCCGGGATCGAGACCCGGTGACGGCAGGCGGCGCGCAACAAAGCCCAGCTGTTTATCCTTCCACGCAATAAAAAAAATTGGTTGGTAGATAAATGGGTACCTTGGATAGCCTAGTGGTTAGGACGCTGGGCTGCTAGTGGGGCGTGGTTCGATTCCGCGTTAAACTATATGATGTCTAAAGTGGAGTGACAAGCGTGACCTTTGTCAGAATGAACAATTCGGGCGGAAGCAAAAAACAAACGTTAACCTATACGAATGTGTTAACTACACTTTTAAAAATTAAATTTCGATAGGAAAAGCATTATACTCGTGTGTATATATATATATATATATATATAGGGTGTCTCAGAAGTCGCGCACCATAGGCTTTATTCGGATTCACGAGGTTTATGAGTCGAAATGGTTTATAAGTGATGTTTCATTACAATATATGTTCGATAATGTTCGAATAATAAAATTAAGAGTATGTACAGTTAATCAAAAAGCTATCTTAAAATAATTAAATTGAATGAAGCTACATTAGCTAGCCAATGGTGTCTCAGAAGTCGCGCACCATTGGATAATGTACTGTAGCTTCATGCAGTTGAAATGTGTGTGTATATATATATATATATATATATATATATTATATATATATATTATATGTTGGAAACGAAACCGGAGATATATATATATATATATATATATATATATATATATATATATATATATATAATAAACGTACAGAGAGAATTAAAAACATTTACCTGCGTAACTGTTGTAATCACAGGTGCGATATTAAAATAGGACGCGAAGGAGATTCTGTTTGGTCCTGCCAGGCACTCACCTGTACGAATGTATACACCTGACCTCATTATCGGAAGGAAGGAATGCGCTCGCACGGATCTACGTCCGTATTTAGAGTAACCAAATGGAAAATCAAATTCCGATCATTTTGTTTTCTAGTTTACTCCTTCAATAACACCATATATATATATATATATATATATAATATAATAATAAATAATAATAATAAATAAATTAAAATAAATAAATAAATAATAAATTAAATAAATTAAATTAATAATAAATAATAAAATAAATAAAATAAAATAAATAATAAAAATAATAATAAAAATAAATAAATAAATAAAAGGGGCGGCTTCTTAATGAATGCAAGGCATGCACTGCATGCGTAAATAATATACTCAATGAATTTAAAATTATTATTTAAGCTAAAAAAATAAAGTTAAAATTATTATTAATATTATTAATATAATATTGGTTCTATCCTCGGTTACTACATAACTCATAAGAATACCATAAAAGACAAAATACAGCTTATCTAATATGTACTACACTGTATGCATGTGACTGCATGCGTAAGTAAAATTACCACGAGCCGCCACTTATATATATATATATATATATATATATATATATATATAGACTATGTCTTGGCCAGTGTCGTAACACCGCTTCTCGTCGATCAACGAAGTTAGGCGGCATTGGGTGTGAAATGTAGTTGGATGGGAGACCATCATTTGATTTGTGTTCAGATTATTTAGCGACCTGTGGTTCAAATTTAACGCAAAGCTGTAGGTCGCTTCTGTCATATGTCCTTAAATGTTGCGAAAGAAGTTAAGCAATCCCATCATTGTGTGTGTATATATATATATACACACCAACATAATTTGTGTAGTGCAACTCCTTTTTCGCGGTTGCACTTACTGCGCGCGCGCGGGTTCTTTTCTTTCAGGATGACTCTGCCTATCCACTCGGATGGGCCTTCAATTTTATATGCGTAGTTTTCTTGGCTTACTTGAAGCCCACTTTGAATTTCAACTTTCAATGTTAATTTACCCTCAGCTTACAAGAGAGGACTATTGCAAGGTAGCATAGAAACAACACACTCCCTCGTACAAAGTTTATTTTGTTTCACTCAAAGTAGGACATAAATTGAAAAGGAACTTACAGATGTACGATTACAAATTTTGTTCCAAAAACAAATTTTCAATTCAAAGAAAATGTTGCAATTATTCCGGTCTCAAAAAGGATTTATACAGAGGGTTTTTTATTTCTGCGTAACTCTAGAACTAGCACTAAATTAAAATTCTTTAATACAGTGTAGAGTTACTTATAAAATTTGCGAAATTTATTCACAAAAGTTCTGCGCGAGTTCCGCAGATTTTTCCAGGAAAAAAGTCCGTCAATTAAATCAAACAAATTTTCACAAAGTTCTTTTCTATCACTTAACAATAAACTCCTTACAAACAAGTTCGCCTAAAACAAAGGAAATTTGGATTTTAGAACAACGTCAGACAGTTTCAAATCAATTTGGAAACTTTTAATCATGCCACAGGGTTTAAAGATGCTCTAAGCCACTTCAATTTTACAGGGCAGAACTACAACTGCTTTATGACTCTAAGTTACACCTTAGAATTACAAGAACTCCTCTTTTTAGTGTCTAAAGGGCCTATCAAAACCATTTTCATTCCCTGACATCACTCGTACAAAAATTACTAATCTTCTATTGGCTCTAATGTCAACTTCATTAAATTCTACACTCCGCCTTTCTTAAAGAAATCTTCAAATTAAAATTTAAAATTTTCTCTCGAGGGTTTCCCTTAGGCGAGACCAAAGAATAAACAAACCCAAACCTTTACAAGCTTCAATAATAAAAAACAACCTTGTTAAGCTATATTTTCCCCTTTGTTGTTGTTGTTGTTGTTGTTGTTTAGCCGATCAGCCCACCCTGATCGAGTAAGCCGGCGGCACGCAGGTAACCGATCGCCCTCTCCGGATCTGGAGTGGACCAGCGGTTCAGCGCACTAGTGATGTTGTGCTGTGTTCGTTGTTGCGCTAGAGCGGTAGTCTGTCATAATGTGTTCAATTGTTTGTGGTGTCTCCTGGCACAGGTGGCAGGTGTCGTCTGTGGAGTTGTCTAGTCTCTGTTTATATGCCCGTAAGTTGGGGTGATGTCCACATCGGAATCGTGCTAAGTTAACTCGATCCGATCTGCTCAGGCTGATCTCTGACCTGTTAATGGGTGCGGCTTCGCACCTAGGACCGCATTCGGACCGAGTCGTGTCAGTGCTTTGCGGGTTAGGTGTGTGTGTATGTGTTTTCTGTACTGTGTGATGTCTGTGGGGCGTGATATGGAATGGAGTATTTGGTTATAATGTCTCTCTGGTGTTACCTTAATGGTGTGAGGTGTCGGTGCATGATTGTACATGTAGTGGCAAGGGTGTTGTGGGTTAGTTGTCGCTGCTGCCATGAATTGTGTTCCCCTCATGTTTAAATGTTCCCTAATTTTCAGTATTTTTGTTTCTGTGTGCACTGTGCAGGTGTTCTGTTGGTGTTGTTTGAGTGCATCCTCTAATGATACGAAATGCGTTGTTTTGTACTGTCTGTAAGGTGTTTGTGTGTGTTTGAGATAATGGGTGCCCAACATGGGCTAGCATAGTCCATAACTGAGCGAATATATTGTTTGTATATGAGTGATATTGTTTCCTGCTGGTGTCCAAAGTTTGTGCCTGTTAGTACCCTAAGCGTGTTAAGTCTTGACATACATTTGCTTTTAATGTCCTGAATGTGGTTTGCAAAAGATAATGTGTTGTATGTGACCCCAAGTATTTTGGTCCTGTGAGTGTGTGGAATGTTGGTGTTGTTTAGTGTAAGCTGTGGAGTTATCTGGTATTGTATTGCTTGTAAGCAAGGTGATGGTTGATTTTGTGGACGCTACTTTGAATCTATTGTGTGTGAGCCAGTCTTGTATACTGTTTATGTATGTTTGTAGGTTATTTGTAGCGGTGTCGATGTTGTTCTACAGATCTACAGAAGCTAAGGCTAACAAAGACCCTAAGATCCACTCTAAGGTTAGCCCGAGAGAAAGGAAAGAGTACGGGGTTAAGAGAAGAAAATAAGGGGTTAAGTAAGTAGCAACACCTATCACTCGTGGGTTAACATTCAGTCAGAAAAAGAGAAAAAAGGCTCACCATCATCATCCGCCGGCCACTGCCGAGAAGTCCGAAAAAGAGTCGAAGAGAATAGGAAAGGGGTGAAAGATGAAAAGAAGTAAAACAAGAACACTTACAAACCATGCAAACACAGTCTTAACTCACTGTCATACCATGCAAACTACAGACATGCAAGTAAGGAGAGGATAAGAAAAAGAAAAAAAGTGGATAAAGTTAAACAAAAAGTGGGTTAGTTTACGCTACGAGCTACATCTACGTTCGTGTTAGTCTAATTTTTTTTTTTTTTATAATTTTTGCTGGCATATCACACGCTGGCATGTCACAAGTTGGCATTAGACGTCAACAGACTCATCCACGATTACGACCCCCAGAGCTCCTCTTGCCAATTGGTTTTTTTATTTTAAACAACGTTAATATTTTTAAAATGTCTGTCTAGACGGTTTTTAAACACATTAACGCTGGTAGAGTTAACGACTGACGCGGGAAGATTATTCCATTTATCAATTACTTTAAACGTAAAGAAGTTTTTAACGATATTAGTAATGAAACGTCTGCCACGCAACTTAAATCCGTTATTACGAGTATTGCTATTATCGAAAGTGAACAGTTTGTCAAAATTTACGTTATCGATGTTATTAACGATTTTTAAAATTTCAATAAGCTCCCCCCTTAATCTCCTAGTTTCGAGTGAATGCAAGTTTAACACTTTAATCCCATCTTCATAAGGCTTGTTGCGCAATGACGGAATTAGTTTCGTGGCACGACGCTGAACCCTTTCTAACCTATCAATATCCTCACGCAAATACGGGCACCAAAACTGAACGGCATATTCTAAATGAGGCCTGACTAGGGACTTGTAAAGGGGCAATATAATATCCTTCGATTTAAATTCGAAATTACGCGTTATGAAGCATAACATCCTATTAGCTTTTGCGCAAGACTCCAGGCACTGGTTCCTAACCTTTAAATCCTTAGATACGCGTACGCCTAAATCTACTTCCTCTTCAACGCTCGCTAACTCTCTACCATCCATCGTGTCCGTGTAATTATTGTTACGAGAACCTATATGCAAAACTTTACATTTGTCTACGTTAAATTGCATCTGCCACTTAACCGTCCACTCCATAATCCTATTTACATCGTCTTGGAGCCTATTTCTATCGTCTTCGTTAACAACCCTACCGCCTATTTTAGTATCGTCCGCGAATTTTGACACGTTACTAGTCAATCCTACATCTATGTCATTAATGCAGATTACGAATAGCAATGGGCCTAACACTGAACCCTGTGGGACACCGCTACCTACATCCACAACCCCGATTCACTACCATTAGCAACGACCCTCTGTCTCCTAGCACGAAGCCATGCCTCTAACCAGTTAGCTACCTGACCGCGTATACCGTGCGCTTTAACCTTCGCAATTAATCTTCTATGCGGAACTGTATCGAACGCCTTTTTAAAATCTAAATAAATAACGTCAGCCGCTCTATGCCTATCGTATTCGCGCACTATTTCGTTATAAAATTCTAACAAATTCGTTAAACAAGATCTATGGCGTCGAAACCCATGCTGACTACTATTAATCAAATCTCTACTTTCTAAGTGATCGATAATACGATCCCTAACTGCGGATTCCAGAAGTTTACCGAGAATTGACGATAAGCTAATGGGCCTATAATTGCTAGCTACTGCGCGGTCGCCTTTTTTAAAAATGGGCGTGACGTTTGCTAATTTGAAGTCTTCAGGAATAATCCCCGTTTCGAGTGACTGATTAAAAATCTTTGTTAAGGGGCCTACAATAACGTCTTTCAAATCTTTCAAATGTCTGGGATAAAAAGCGTTAGGGCCCGGAGCCTTGCTAACTTTTAGCCTATCGATATAATGCGCAATCTCACCCTCGTAAAGAGTTATTTTATCCAAAGTAGTCTCGCTACTAAATGGAACGATATCGTCCACGTCAGGGACATTATTTACATCTTCTACGGTAAAAACTGTCGCAAAAAAGTTATTGAAAATACCCACCATCGCCTGAGCGTCAGAAGCCAAAGCGCTGGTAACATCCACTAGAGGGCCTGTGTTATCTTTTATCGGCTTACGATTACTGACGTATTCAAAAAACCTTTTTGGATTATGTTTACTATCCGCAGCTATAAGTATCTCTAAATTACGCTTAGCATTCCTAACTGATCTTTTAACCTGACGTCTAAGCTCGATATATCTATTAAAGTTAGCTGCCGTGCCATTGCGCTTATCAAGTCTATACGCTCTGTTATGCTCGTTTATGAAGTCGCCTATTTCCCTAGTTCACCATATGGGCCTACCACGATTTCTAGCGCGCTTGGGCCTACGAGGAATAAACTCCCTTTCAGTATTCATAAAACTTTCTTTAAACGCCTCCCAATGCAAATTTGTGTCATTACCCATAAATAAGTTATCCCAGTCCACTCCTCCCATCCTATCCGCAAAACTATCAAAATTAGCCCTACGAAAATCAGGGACTTCTATTAAGTTACTATCCTTGGTGTTTTCTATCAATAACTTAAACCTAAGAATTTGATGATCAGTACATCCTAAACTCTCGCCTACTTCTAAACCTTCGACTATATTTTCGCCGTTCGTGGGTGGATGTTAGAGTGATGTCATCTGCATATGTTGATAAGGTAAGCTTGTTATCTATGGGTGTTGGAATGTCATGCATGTGTAAGTTGAACAGTGTTGGTGAGAGAACAGAGCCTTGAGGACCCCGTTCGGAAAAAGCTTGTTTTTGGATGACTTGCCATTAAATGTGACATGTGAGTATCTTCCTGAAAGATAGTTGCTCAGCCATCTTTTAGTGTTATTCTGCATGTTTGTGTTGAGTATTTTGTTTATGAGAGGGAAGCGTGGGATAGCATCAAATGCTTTACTAATGTCTATTGTTGCTAATAATGTACGTTGAGCTGGTCGTCTGGAGTTGATGCCATCCATGATGTGCTGCGTGAGGTTAGTGAGTAATGTCGTGGTTGAGTGGTGAGGTCTGAATCCATGTTGAGTAGGCGATAGTGGTATGTGTGGGTTGATGATTTGTAAGATTAGTCTTTCTGTTACTTTGGAAAGTGTGCATAGTAAAGTAATGGGTCTATAGGAAGCTGATTCTGTTGGATTTTTGTTTGGTTTGAGTAGTGTAATAATTTTACCTTGTTTCCATATGTCAGGAATAATACAGTGTTGGTATGAATATGTGCTGATATTTGTGAGAGCTAGTATTCCCTGTGGGCTCAAGTGTTTAAGATGTATGTTAGATATGTTGTCTGGTCCAGTAGCCTTCGAATTCTTAATATTTTTGATGATCTTGGTGATCTGGTCTGTATTAAAGGGTGTAATGGTCGTGTCGAGTGTGTAGGCTTTCTTCTGCATGGCTGTTTGTCTGTCTGCGTGTTTCTGGTTGTTATCTCTGTTTAGGTGACTTATCTTTGCATAGTGATTAACTAGAATGTTAGCTTGTTGTGTATATGTTGGGATATTATTTTGGCTGCGACAGATAGCCGAGTGTGAGGTGTGAATGCCGCTGTTAGAGTGGGTAATGCTGTTTATAGTCTTGTATAGCCTGGATGTATCTGTGGAGTGGTTTAGTGTTGTTATGAATTCCCTAAATGTTTGTTTGTTTTTCTTTGAGTTTGTTGTTTATTTCTGTGTTGAGCTGTTGTATCTGCTGTTTTATGGCTTTTGTGTGTGGTGTTTGTGTGTTATGTTTGAGGTTGTTACGTTGCCTTATGAGGTGAGCTATTTTTGTAGTGTATCATAATTTGGGTTGTATTTCCTAATGTTGCCCTCGGTTATGTATTTGTTTGCATTATTGATGACCTGATTAAATGTCTTGAGTGTTGTATTGATGTTTATGATGGGTGTGCTGTTTAATGTGGTGAATTGTTCCTCAGTCTGTATTTTGAACTGTTCCCAATCAGCTTTCTTTTTAATTTCTGTAAGTCTGCCTAAGGCTGTTGGGCAGTGTAGAACGTGTTGTAATGATGATGGGCAGGTGGTCTGATGACAGTTGTTTTTCTGTTCTCCAGTGTGTATGTGTTGCTAGTGAGGGGGAACAGAACGTTATGTCTGGGAAGGAGTTTGAGTATCCTGCTTGATGTGGTATGTGTGTATGTTCTGTATTGTTAAGAATGAAAAAGCTGTTTAGTTGTGTGGCTATGTTGGCGCCTCTGGTGTTGCTTTGGTTGTGCAGGTACCAACTAGTGTCTTTAGCGTTGAAGTCTCCTCCTAAGATGACATTAATGAGAGAGGCCAGATTGTGTAACTGTGGATTGTAATTGGCTGGCACCTGAGGTGAACTATCTGGTGGGATGTAAATGTTGATTAGTGTGGTGTTGTGTTTTGCGCGTGTTTTCATGTTAACTGCCTGTATTTCTATCGTGTTATCTGCTTGGATTGTGTTTGTAATGTTTTGGGTGGTATCAGTGTAGCTAAGCTAATGCTTTTACGTATGTAAGTGCTGAGTCCACCCCCGTTACCCCCAGTACGATCTTGGCGGATAGCCGTGAAGTCAGGGATGGTGGGTGTTTTGTGTGTGCGTTTTAATTTTGTTTCTAGTATAAGTGCTATGTGAATGTTTTGTTTGTGTACGAATTCCTAAGCCTCATGATTTTGTTTGTGAGTCCCTCTACGTTGTACTGTAATATGTTAATATTATACTTCTGTATGTGTCTCATGGTGCTATTGTGTCTATGTCTTTGTGTATGGTGACATGTGTAAGTTGTAGTGGGGCCTGGATTAGTCTTAATGTCGCCGAAGAGTAAGAGTAGTCCGGGGAGCACGCAATTGCTCCCCGTAAATGAAAAAGTAGCACGCTGAGAATAGATCTGGCCCGGGAGCCGATCGGCACTCTGACCGTGCCACGCAACAGGCCGTCGACTGCCAGTCTGGCCAACCGTAAACAGCCCGCTGCACGGAGATTTGAGGAAGTTTGGCCACCAGCGCGTTGATGTTTTGGTTTGACGTCGCCTCTTCTTCGCGTTGACGTGTCCCCGCTGGAGGATACAGCCATTGTTAGAAGCTTCCTCGTCAGCTGCTAACACTTTTTTCACCTTGTTCTAGCTAACTACTATTTACTTCATTACTTTTGTAAAAAAGCTATACAATTACTTTTTTATATTTTGCTTTTATTTTTTCCAGATCTCCAAGTTCGTGTCAAGTCGTCTTAACTTTTGTAAGGACCCCGTATAGAAAGGTTTCTAAATCCCATCCCCGTATTTCCCTTTGTAGATTAATTACTCGACCATAAATCTATCCGGGGATGTCAAACAAATAATTTCTTTCTGATAACGCACTCAGCCCTTCGGCTCTACCTCGGGTATTGGATCACTTTACTTTTGTATGTCTTCATTTTAAAAGATTTAAATTTTCACGCGAAATTAAATCTATTTCAAAATCATTTCACTCTTTCTTTCTACAATTTTTATTTACATTTTGATATGAGATTTACGCATACAAATTCACCGTCACAACATTTGCTAAAATCTAACTTCAAATTGCCCTTTTTAATGTAGGTGCATCAGCATCAGGGGAAAATTTTTAACCTATTATTAAAATTGCCTAAAATCATTATTTGGTATTCATCATTTGCTATAATTAATATTAATAGGGAAGAGTTCAGAAACCCCTGAATTATCAGACACTAATAATATGTATGTAGAGATCGTAGATACCAGGCACTATATTTTTGCGAATTACTCCTCAGTTCTTTTAAAATAATGTCTCTAACATAATTTTTTATTCGTTTGTAACACACACACACACACACACACACACACACACACACACACACACACACATGTCAATTTCTCCATTTGGAGTGCATTTGTAAAGTTTAACAGAAAAAAATCGCATATTTGATTACTTGCATGGTGTTTAGTTTTATAAAAACTAGTGTTTTATAAAAACTAGTTAAACTAGCGTGCGAAATTAATTCCGTGTACGCTTAATTTCTTAGGCTGTTTACTCTTAGTTTTCACTGGCAATTATGGGCTAAAAATATCCACATTAGTGACATGACACTCCAGGAAATAATGTGTAAAAAATAAATAAGGTAGTGTATACTGATAACATTTTCTTGTTATCTAAGTAAACTTTACCGCTTCATATCAGGTTATAGTTGTTTGATTTATAAATACCAGTCGCGTTTTTCTTTCAACAACTGTTACATAATTATGAATATATAATGTTATGAAAAGTTTGCGTCAAGTCGTCTTTACTTTGTAAGGACCCTGTATAGAAAGGTTTCTAAATCCCTTCCCAGTATTTCCACTCTGCGATATATATGATATTTTTGGCTTCTCATTAAGATGATAAATGACGTATTGCAAATGACCTATACGCTCGTTACTACAAGTTTCTTGTGGATAGCGGAAGAAAGTTTAATAACTAAACGGGTTTAACGTATACCGGTATGCTACTGTGTGCGAAATTTCTGTTTGTTAGACACAAGGATTTATTGTTATGATAATGTTAATGATTATTTTATTTACTTTCAAAGTAAAGTAATAAAGAAGTAATTTATTGAATTGTTTTGGGAAAATCAACGTCAAACTTAGTGGCCACAAAGTCCCTTTGCGGTGAAATTACAGCATATCTGTATGTTGCCCTTGTTTTTCAATCAAAGGGACTTTGTGGACACCTTGTACACCTGCTCATGAGACTAATATGAATTGGGTCCTGCCTTGTTTACATATATCTAAATATATATATGAAAAGGTAGGGTGGGAACTCATTTCCCAACTGCATGGGAGTGAGAGTACCGCCTGGGTCATCGGAGTACGAGCACTGACAGGGTGATTGGCCTTCCTAACATAACCAGGGGCCAACAGCTGAGAGCGAACCCAGAGCCCGACATCGAGACCACTGAGCTACATAAATTAAAAGACGGAAAAATAAAGCCTGGTCAGAGATAATATTATATATATATATATATATATATATATATATATATTCATAATCCTCTTGCTTTCGGTTGAAAACATAAATTTGTGTGTATGTATCATATAGCGATAATACTCAGTGAGGAGGATCATAAATGGCACAGCATTAAATCCAAATTATTGCGGCCCATTGCGCTAACTCCTGCATTATTTTTAGCCAGCACCACTGTGGGGTCGAACCTTCGACTTCGGTGTTTTCACAATTCGGTAGTAGGGAAACAATATTGCCTACTGAGCTACGAGCGCCTTCCCAATATATATATATATATATATATATATATACAGTATATATATTTTAACTGCAAACAACACACAGTATAATTAATGTAAAGAACGACGCTTGTGTAGAAGAGCGTTCCGCACAAGATGAGGAGGGTGGTACCTCATTTTTCATTTGTTCGTTCTCCCTCCTCATCTTGTGCGGAACGCTCTTCTACACAAGCGTCGTTCTTTACATTATATATATATATATATATATATATATATATATATATAGTTAGCAATCCTTTTCGGAATGGGAATTGTGTTTTTATGGTTGGAATCGAAAATTAAATTGTAATGGTATTCGAATGTCTTGTTGCAACGGATGGAATTATAATCTGATTCAGAATGAAAGATTTGGAATGAGCGACACTTTGCCTGTGCCTGAACGCCTGTAGTAAATAATAAAATTATAATAAAATATAAATAAATATAATAAAATATAAATAAATAAAAAAAAATATAGTTGGTTGATGAAATAGAATTATAAGGTTCATTCGAGGAATGCTAATAAATGAATAATAATAAATAAGGAATGGTAAAGACTAAAGAACTAAATGAAATTAGCAAATAATAATAACAATAACAATAATAATAATAATAAATAAATAATTGAAGTTTGGTGAGGTTAAGAACAATCACTGGATGTATAAAGTTTTATCTCGTCTTTCTTTTGAAGATTAAACTTCATGCGGTCAATTCATTACCTGTCAACCTTAATAACCTTTCCAGATTAAATGTACTGATAATACACCGTTTTCAGGTTAATGTACTGATAACAAGGAGCAGCTTTCGCTCTATCCTACCCTCTTTTACCTTTACCCCTTTTCATATCCACTCTTTTTCCCCTCGACCACTTTTTCCGTCACAAGCTCTCTCACTAGTTTCCCTCATTTACCCTTTGTCGACTTGAATGCTCAGAGATGCAGTGGATGCATACCATACTATTATATATATATATATATATGGGATGAATTTCACAATTAACAACACGTGAAATGAATGAACGATGCAACCCACAGGGAAAAGAAAAATGATTTCAAGGCCTTTCGTGACGAGATGTACTTCTGAATACACGAAAGGCCTTGGAATAATTTTTATTTTTCCCTGTGGGTTTGCATCATATATATATAGGGTGTCCCAAAAAAAAACTATATACTCTTTATAGCATCATATATTTTATAATTTAAAAAAACCCAAACAATATATTGTTATAGCAATTGCCAATGAAAGGTAAATTAGTAATCTAAGTGATCAAAATGTTATAGCGAGTTGTTTGCATATAAAATTTAATTAACTACGCCAAGTGCTCAAAATGTTCTCCGGCGGCATGAATGCACTTTTGAATGCGTTGACTAACTGATTCGCAGACATGGACTAATGTGGATGCTGTGATGGTCCCGCACTTTTCCCTAATTGCATCCTTAAGGTGTTCGAGTGTTGCAGGTCTTGTACCATAAACTGCATCCTTCAGGTAGCCCCACAAGTAAAAATCAAGTGGAGTCAAGTCCGGTGAACGTGGAGGATACTCAACGCTTCCTCTTCGTCCTATCCAACGGTAGGCAACGTTTCATCGAGGTACCTTCTGACATCACAATGATAATGAGGGAGGAGCTCCATCTTGTTGAAAGTAAAAGTCGTCGTTTCCAAACAACTTCCGAACTGCAGGTATAATTTCTGTCCGCAGCATGTCGAGATATGCGGCACCGGTAACTGTCCCATTAAAGAAAATAGTCCAACCAAACCCTGGATGATAAACCACACCATGCTGTTATCCTGGTAAATTAACATGTTTATCCACATAAACGTGTGGATTATCAAGTGACCCAGTACCTGCAGTTGTGTCGATTTACTGTGCCATTCAGCTTGAAGGTAGCTTCATCAGACCACACGATTTTGTTGTATTGAAAGTGCATTCATGCCGCCGGAGAACATTTTGAGCACTTGTCGTAGTTAATTAAATTTTATATGCAAACAACTCGCTATAACATTTTGATCACTTAGATTACTAATTTACCTTTCATTGGCAATTGCTATAACAATATATTGTTTGGTTTTTTTAAATTATAAAATATATGATGCTATAAAGAATATATACACCCTAGTTTTTTTGGGACACCCTGTGTGTATATATATATATATATATATATATATATATATATATATATATATATATATATTTATATAATATATATGTGTGTGTGTGTGTAAAAATGAACAATGAATAATCCATATTCATTTTTACATGAGGAGCCAAAGTCGCCTGATGCGATTTTGGATAAAAATTTTATTTGTTGCTTTCTATTTTTGTTTGTGTCACAACCCTACGATCTTACATTTCTATGGTTTAGTCGTATCCATATTTTCATTTGTTATAGAATTTATTATAATTAATTATGGTTATCTTGCATCTCACCCTCGTCAGTAGATTATGCATACACATTGCATATAACAGGATTGGAACCCGTAGTTGTACTTCTTAGTCCTTAATACCCACTCTTTGTCTCTAATTCGTTTCTTTTAAATCCTCCCAATAATGACTTATACAGGTTATACTGTACGTATGAAGTAAATAACTGACGTCATAAAGTAACTTAATTCCCTTCACATTTTCCCGTCATTAATTTCCCTTCATCATATCTTTAGTATACAATGTATGGAAATTCTTTAACATAATAATAAAAACTGTACACTCTATACGTCATTATTTATATGTTATTCATTCATACATCCATGTCCTATCTTGACCATTGCCCTATATCAATTTTATTAAATATTCATTTTTACTCGTGTCAGTCTACGAAATGGTACGAAACTTTATGCCTCCGTACCTGTTCGTTCAAAATCGTCCAAATACGTTCTCATGTATTATTTTTTTTATTTTTTATTATTTCGCCTCCCGCAATGAACTCGAAAACGCTTATGCAAGTGTACGCAATTCGCTAATCACAGCATAAATCGAACATCTGAAAACGAAAGACCTCTGCCTCTGATTTCAAATTTATAACTTATTATCATGTGTGTCATCATCATCATGCAGAGCTGGGCACTTGCGGTTTTTTTTGCGGTACTGCGGTACTACCGTGTTGGTCGGTACCGCGGAAAGTACCGCGGGAAATTTGAATGCGGTAGCGGTACTGCTGTACTTTCAGCGATCCTTTGCGGTACCGGTTTGGTAGTGCGGTAGTAGTACCGCAGTACCGCAGTACCGCAAAAAACGCGCAAAAAAACGCAAGTGCCCAGCTCTGTATAATGACATGTTGTGTAAATATATACCGTATGTGCCCATGTACTTTGTATTGTACTAATAACCATATATAAATATAAAAACACTGTAAGAATTGTAAACGACGTAATGTGCTTTAATGAAACTGTAATTAATGATAATAATTTGTAATGTACTTTAATGAAACTTTAATTAAACGATAATAATTTAATATATAATGTAATAATGTACTTTAAATGGAAGTGTAATTAAACGATACTAAGTGAATATGAACTAATCCATAATTATAATCATAATTGTTGTAAACTCGAAATTACAATGTACTCAGGGTGTACTTGGTGTAGTGATTCCCCTTCCGTCATTTGTATAATTACTTACTTTACTCTGTTTTCCATTTATCTTTACACTCGGTTTACTATACCGTATAAAATCTCATGGTAGCCATGCCGAGACTCTATGAAAGCCGTTAGCCTAATGCAAGGGGAAAGGGGGTTAATTACACTCTTTGTTACTTTTTAATATTTTATTCAGCCGAAAATGATTTAGTTAAACGGGGTAATGCGAAGTGGACAAATTTCTAATACTTAAGTCGGAGAGTAATACGAAAGAATATTCCTACTTTAAAACTACATTGTCACACACAGGAAACGCCCTACCCAGCCCACGCTGTCCGAATGACTGGAGGGTATTTTTCGAAACCCAGCCTTCGCGGGCCCACTCCTTGTGTTGCCCATTCGTATTTAATAATTTTAATAAACAAACCATCATTTATCTTAATTTAGACATTACTAATTTATCGTAATTACCTTTATTATTAAACATTATAATCTTTATTAAACAAAAATTAATATTCTTAATTTAGACATCACTACATTGGATTGTACTTAATGTACTACGAAATTATGTCACCCTTTAGAAATGCATACTCGGCGAACATACTGATTATTTTTTTTTTTTTTATTTTTTTTTTTTTATTTGGAATCTCATCCGATCATGTGTTTAAAGGGGGGAAACTTAACCTTCAAACTGCACTCCCCCAAAAATTTAGAATGTATATAAATCATGTAATTATAAAATAATGTCACTTCTTAGACTTCATTACTTCTCTTCGATTACTTCGATTATCACTCCCTTGTTAGCCTCTGCGAGGAGGGGGCAGAGGCCCCTTGCCTCCTTAATTTTTAGATTCAGGCCTGAGCCATGATCGAAAGAGGTCGAACACATGTTATAGAAGAAACTATCGTGAGAAATATCCGTTGCTGCCTCCCAACCAGAACCCCTGTCGACTCCGAACCGACCCAGGGCCATAGACGGAGGGGTTAACATATATACTGAGCGGCAGAAAAATCGGCCCACTTGGAATATCGCGAAAAGCAAAAAGTGGGCAAGCTTCTGTTTATAAAAGTTTTAAAATTCGAAAATTTAGTCTATGAGGACATTAAAAAATCTTCAAACACCTGCTTAATACAATTTATTATCAAAAAATACTGTACAAAAAATTATAACAAAAAACAAAGATGTCGACAAATAAAAAAAACCAAAAAAAAAAACCACCTTGTCATCCAGGGTTAATAAGGTGTTGCCTCCTCTAGCTTGAGTGACTGCAGCCATTCGTCGATTCATCCTATGAAGGAGATCGGCGATCACATCCTGTGGGATTCCCTCCCATTCTTCAGTTAAATCTTGTTGTAGCTCCTGTGGAGTGTTAGGGGCTATTAGACGAGCTCTAAGACGCCGTCCCAGCGTGTCCCAAAGATATTCTATAGGGTTCAGGTCCGGACTTCGGGAAGGCCACTCGATTCGACGAATTCCAGCTTCGTCAAGGAAATCCCTAACGGCTCTTGCTGCATGGGGTCTAGCGTTATCTTGCTGTAGAAGGAAGTCTTCGTCAACGAAAGGAGAAAAGGGAACCATATGCTTCAGCAAGATCTCTTCCACGTATACTGTGGACGTCAATGACCCACCACCAACAACGACGAGCTCTGTACGCGAGTTTGAAGTGATACCACCCCAGACCATGACTGAGCCTCCTCCAAAAGCAACCCTCTCCGTAAAAGTGCACGGGGCGAATTTTTCTCCTGTTCTTCTCCACACTCTTTCTCGTCCATCGGATGTTAGAAGATTAAAGCTTGATTCGTCCGTGAACAATACTCGTCCCCATTGGACCACAGTCCAATTGACATGCTCACGAGCGAAAGCAAGACGAGCATTGCGGCGGTGTGGGAGCAATTCCGGCCCATTGCCGGACGTCTAGCATGCAAATCATTTTCCATAAGTCTCCTAACGGTTCGCTCCGATACACTGACGTCTCGAGACCTTTCCAGCTCATTGCGGACGTTTGTGGCAGTCAAGCGACGATCTCGCAAAACACTCAAGACGATGAAACGATCGTCACGGGCAGATGTGCAGCGCGATCTTCCAGATTCTTGTCTTCTGGTGAACTCTCCTGTCTCCACATAACGTTAGTAGGCACGTCGAACCGTTGTTCTTGGAATTCCTAGAGCATCGGCGACGTAACGCTGGCTCCGACCATCTTCAATTAGGGTGACGACTCTTGCGACGTTCACAGGCACTCAAATCCATTGTAAATGTCCATTTCTGAAACCCAAAAGAATTAGAAGTCTATCTGTTACTAAACGCAAATGCCTACTCCCACTAGTGCCACTAGTGGCAGAAAAAAGTGGCACTAGCAGTCTAAGAGCAACTGAATGTCAGACTTGAATTCTTAAAAGAAGTCAAAACTTCGTTACAGCTAGTGTGTTCGCAGCTGACGTTGTTTTGTCTCGTTATTTGGTTGCCTCATAGACTATATTTTCGAATTTTAAAACTTTTATAAACGGAAGCTTGTCCACTCTTTTGCTTTTCGCGATATTGTAAGTGGGCCGATTTTTTCTGCTGCTCAGTGTGTATATATATATATATATATATATATATATATATATATATATATATTATGAAACCAAATTCGGGCTACGTCATAACCAATGTCGTAACACCGCTTCCCGTTGATCAGCGAAGTTAACGACATTGGGTCGGATAGTAGTTGGATGTGAGACCGTCCGCCCCGTCCAGACTGTGTAGCGACCCGTGGTTCGGATTCCACGTAAAGCTGTAGGTCCCCTCCGTCATATGACCTTAGATGTTGCGAAGGAGGTTAAACAAAACCAATAATTATGATGAAATCAAATTCCATACATTATCAAGACACGTAATGAACATAAATATTCTCAACCAATCACAGCAAAGAAAGTAAAACGCTTATCTTTGATTGGCTCATAAAATTCGTTTGTAATGGATACTTAACATTTCGAGTATAAAGTACCTAAATTTAGCCCGAAGCCCTTTTTATGCGGTGTACGGAGGATTGCCGTCTCATTTAAATCGCCTTCCTGCCAAACTTAAGTAAATGCTCATACACCTTTCATCTTATAACAGGAAGCTTATATTGTACAGGAGTAGGGCGAACCTAGTGGCAACGTTACACACCGCTTCTTGCGTGATTGCTGAGTTTAAGCGAAGTTCGGACCATTCAGGAGTTGGATTCGGGACTATCCTCGGCGTTCAGATGATGTAGCGACCCGTAGATGGTTCGGATTCTCGCAAAGCTGTTAGGTTCCCTCCATCATATGACTGCCGATATGAAGGAGGATAAACAACCCCCCAAAAATGTATTTTTTTAGGAGTAACTGAAGCTGCATGTATTTCAGGTCGGATCTTCTGAATATTACTTTTAGGGCAATGCAATGGCATTTTCAGCATTATTATTTTACCCGCTTGTGCGTGTGTGCGTACATACACCAGTGTAAGTATACATACAAGGCTAAGCCGCATGTGTTTTTTGTATGTTCATATATATATATATTTAGTGTGTAATGTACGTTCATAATTTGTGTTTTGAATCCAGGAGTGTAAACATGTAAAATGATACATTTAAGCTTAATGTATACACAGGTCGCAACCAAAGAAGAGTGAATGTTTGGCAGAACTGGCCCAAAAGTGCTTGAATGCTAGTAGTAGTAGTAAGATTTCTCGTTGTGAAAGCCCTTTACGGAAGTTTGAGGAGCAGACCGTCATTCTTGCTTGTTAATAATGTAAATCTCTAAGTGGGTATGTTGGGTATATTTGAGTGTTAAACGTTATAGAGAAGTGTGAGTGAAGGGTACGAGGTGAAAAGGTCAGACAAGAGGGCGAGTGGGAGGATGAAAGATACAACAAGGAAAATAAAACTCTTAAAAGGTCGCAGAGGTGGAGCAAAAATATTTTCCAACATATTATATCCGACTTTGTTTGTTTAGTGTTATATCGTCTTTAGATGCGACATCTGGTATACTATCGTCGTGATATATTTATAGTTATATACACTCTGCATACGTTACTGTACGTATCTATCTATATACACCGTACATTGGGCATGCATAAAATATCTATTTTATTGGTCAGTATTTTATAAACTACATTTATTCATAGTTTATATATTGGTCCATTGTTAAATATATGTAGAAGTAAACTCAAGGGCGTAACGGAACGAAGATTTGTGGTTTCTTTCAGATCAAGGAGGTACTGTGTGTACCATTTTAGTATTACACTTATTGTACATCAGTCAACACACACACACACACACACACACACACACACACACACACACACACACACACACACACGGATGAAGTGAGAGAAGTACAATATATGGGCTTCCATTTTTACCGAGTCATATGCCGTTCGGTACAGGGCTATCCATGCAATAATCTTTGAGGTTTTTTATCAGTCGGCATATTCGGCAGTCGTACAGTATGACCTTTTTTATTTGGAGGGAGAAAGAGAATTTTTCTTACGTTTCTGGTAACCACTTGAAAATTTGAGGGTGAAATGTCGGTTAAAAAGGAAACGTTTGGTTACAACTATCACAGTAACTACTCGACAACCCACTGAAACGGTTAATTAATTCAACCATGCATACGATGGTTGCACAAACCATGTTAATTTTTCATGGTAACAGAAAACATTGGTGGAATCATGCATGGGTGAATTAGCTATTTTGGATTGATTGTCAAGTGGTTTGATTGTCGTAACCAAGCAAATTTTCTGTTCACACTTTGGTTTATAATCGCTACCACTCAATTACAGTAAGAGTAACTGTAATTGATTTCATAGACAAAATTGCTTGCTTAATCTAACCAATATACCCGGCTAACCATTTGTCCACCAATCTAAATGACTAAACCATTCAAGCGATGATTCCACTCTAAACATCTTTAGAATTAAGGGTTGGATTAGCCGTTTGGATTGGTCGCCAAATAAATTGGTAATTGCTTACCGTAACTAAATGCATTTTTCTCTGTTTAACGACATAATGAATCCTATTGATGTATTTAAATCATGCGATATTGCTGCATACCAAAACCGTAAACGGACTCCAAAATCATTCTAATTTAGAAACTCTTTCGATTATGTAACTGTATATGTTTATATACTCAAATTCCTAGTTCAATTTTTGTGCAATTATAATACGTACAATGACTGAAAAAATTGAGTTCTTTCAGTTCTGTATTTGAACTTTCGTGTACAAATACACAGTGCTCCAATATATCATATACATACACCTTAGGGGATACTTTAGGGGAGTTTGAACGACGGTTCAGGATCGACCTGCGGTCGGCCCCTCTGCAGCATCCCGCGCGGGATTTGGTGAAGGAGGGAATTGCTGTCTGATCTCCTCCTGCCCTCGTAGTCAGTCACGCATGGTTGGTCAGAGACTTTGCACAGGAATCTGTCCAGTTGGTTCTTGAAGTTATTTAGGTCGGTGTGCTGGAGATTCCTCACTTCTTTTGGTAGGACATTGAAAAGCTTTGGGCCTCGTATTCTGCGGATATTTTCCATCCTCGTTTTCATGGCCCCTTGTCCCACCGCAGCTGGGACCGTACAAAATCTACCTCTTCTCTCATTCCAGTTTGTTTCTATTTCTTTTCTAAGGTTAGGGACAGAGCCCTCAAGTATTTTCCATATGTATATTATTGTGTCCGCTCTCGCCTTCTTTCGAGAGAGTAGAGTTCCAGGGATTGTAGTCGAGACCAGTAGTCTTCACCTTCCGTTTCCTCTATCTTAGACGTAAAAGTCCTTTGTTTGTATAGCTTCAATGTTCGCAATGTCTCGTTTTCTGCGTGGACTTGTGAGTACTGAGCAATACTCAATTATTGGTAGAACTAGACTCTTCCATAATTTGAGCATGATGTTTGCTTTTCTGCTGCGGAAACTCCTCCAGATGATTCCCATTATTTTTCTAGCCGTTGTAATTTTGATGTTATAGTGCTCTTTGAATTCTGCATCCGACGACATTATTACTCCAAGATCCTTGACTTGTGGATTTGTTATTATTTGTTTGGCTTGCATAGTTTTGCACCCTTTTTTTCTGTAGCTCCTTGTCATTACCATATCTTAGAAGTTGGAATTTTTCTTCGTTGAACTTCATATTGTTGTCTTCTGCCCACTGGAATATTGTTTCAATGTCGTTTTGTAATTTTCTTGTCACCTTCGTTCGATATTTCCTTACATATCTTTGTGTCATCTGCATCAATATCTGCAATCATTATTATGAAGAACAAGGGAGCTAATACTGTCCCTTGTGGGACAGAGCTCACAACTTCCGAGATTTCCGATTTAACTCCGTTTACCACCACTCTTTGTATTATTTGCGTCAAGAAATTAAATATCCATCTTCCTAGCTTTCCAGTAATTCCTGTATTCTTAAGTTTGTATGCTATGATTCCATGGTCACATTTATCGAAAGCTTTTGGAAAGTCCGTATATATTACATCTATGTTTTGTCCTCGACACAATGTTTAATATTTTCTCCTGGTGGTCTAGTAGCTGTGATAGGCATGATCTTCCCGCCCTGAAGCCATGTTGATTTGGGTTGTATAAGTCTTTTTCTTGTAGGTAGTTTTGTCTCTAATTATACGTTCAAAACACTTTATCAGGTGTGAGGTGAGAGCCACTGGCCGATAATTCTTGGGCATTGCTCTGTTACCACTTTTAAATAGCGGGGCAATGTTCGCGTTCTTTAAGGGGAGTGAAATTTGTCCTGTGTCGAGTGATTTCCTCCATAGTAAGTATAGCGATTTGGCAATACTCTTTGCATTTCTTCAGAAACGTGGCACTGCATGTGTCTGGCCCTGGCGCTGAATTTTATCGCATCTGTGATAAGGCCGTAATTACATCTTCCGTGAAGTCGAAGTCCATTAATAGGTTTGTGTCGGAATTTGTTCTTGGATGATCTGTATCTATGTCGAAAAATTCGTCTGGGTTTTCCACTTCCATCTCGGACTTAGGGATGCTAAACACAGAGTTAAATTGTTCCCTAAGCAATTCACTTATTTCTTTCGGGTCATTTGTGTATTCGGCCTCCCCGTCTATCAACGGACCAATACTCTCCTTACACTGCATTTTCCTTTTCGCAAACGTGTAGAAGTATTTTGTTTTTTTTTTGTTTTCTGCTACTTTATTTTCCTCCTCGTTTGTCTTATGTATGAATGTTTGCTTTAGGTCCACTTCTATTTCGCTAAGTTTCCTCTCTAGTTTGAGTCTCTTGGCATCAGTTCTGCATCTGTGGAGATGTTTGACGGTTTGTCTTCGTTGCCTGAATAGTGTCTTGATTTTCCTCTCGAGCTTGCTACGTTTTCTTTGCTGTCTCTCTGGAATATGTTTCAGTATTATAGGTTTGGTTTCAGTCTCTATTATACATAGTATCTCTTGTGGAGTCTTCTCGTGAAGTAGCAATTCTCAATTTACCTCTTTTAAATCTTTATTTACGGTTTCCCAATTTACTTTCTTTGAATTTATGTTTAAGCCTTCAAATATTCCATCTGCCTCTCTAGGATGCGTTTTCGGACCTCTGGGTGCTAACTTCAATTGTATATCGATGAAGTTATGGTCGGAGAACCTTGTGTGCGTTACTTTTTTATTTATTATTATCTCGTTATTTGTCCAGAATAAATCCAAAACGTTCTCCTTTCTCGTGGCTTCACAGATTTCCTGGGTAAGGGCGTAATGTTTCATAATATCTAATATCATTGTTGCTGTGTTTTGTCATATATATATATATATATATATATATTATATATATATATACGCAAATTAACTCATTATATGTGTTGTAAATTTGTAGGTATATATATATATATATACCGCCTTGCCAGTACTTTGACTCCCTATTTGCTTGGCGATGCTGCTGCTAGCTGGCTGCTCGTACCCTGAAACGGGCGCATGGGCGAAATGATACTCTATGTGAAAATATGTTTAAACTCTTCATACTTCCACTTAAACGATGAGTAATATATATATATATATATATATAATATATATAATATGAGCCTCGATGGTGTAGTGGTTAGCATTGCTGACTACGTATCCACCGGTCCCAGGTTCGATTCCCGGCGAAAGCAGTCGGCGCCAGCTTACCCAGCTGTTCATCCTTCCAGAGAAAATAGGTTGGTAAATAAATAGGAACCCTGGGTGGCCTAGTGATTAAGACACTGGGCTGCTGATCGGGAGGTTGTGAGATCGAGTCCTGGTAAGGACTGTAATTTCTGACCACCCGTGGTGGATCGTGATTCAGATTCCACCTTAAGCTGTAGGTCCAAGGTGGAACAAGCTTGACTTTCGTCAGCATGAACATTTCGGGCGGAAGCGAAACCAAGATGTTTATCAGGGGCGGAGCTAGCTAGGGGCAGGTGGGGCAGTGCCCCGGGGCCCGGGCCTTTTGGGGGGGGGAGGGACCGGGTCGTTTCAACAAGTGATGAGAAGTTATTTGAGCAACAAAGCTAGTAAATAAATATAAAAATGATATTTCCTCTGCATTTCCAAGTCAATTACTCTCTTTTCGAATGTGCTTAAAAACAGACATTGAAAAAATGACGACAATCCATGAGCTATATTCATTTTTAATTAAAGACAACAGTACTTTGTGCTCAAGTTTTCCCGAAGTTGTGACTGCCATAACATTGTTCCTCACAATTCCTGTGACAGTTTCAAGTGCAGAGAGATCGTTTTCAAAACTTAAACTAATAAAGAACTTTCTTCGAAATTCTATGAATGAAAAAAGATTAAGTGGACTCTCAATTATATCAATTGAAAACAAGAAAGCTAAAAATATTAACTTGGAGGATTTAATTAATGAATTTGCTGAAAGAAAGGCAAGAAAAGTCAAGTTCGGATGTTGTCGTAAGTAAACTTTTATTTCACGGTATCCTTTTAAAGCTCAATATTTTGCATAATGTTTTGCCTTCTATGCCTCCATACGTACGAGTAGTATCATAATTCTTAAATATATACTAAATAAATAATGCAAAGAAAAGCAATATAAATGTATAATAAAAATTTTGTTAGGGGGCCCGTAAATAAGTTTTGCCTGGGGCCCGTGACACTCTTGCTCCGTTCCTGATAGATATATATATATATATAATATATATATATATATATATATATATATATATATATATTATGTGCATGGTGGTACCTCTGTATAATTAGCCAGAGTAGCCAGAGGCAGGCACTTCGAAGTCATTATTTTTGTACAAGTTTTTATATAAATTAATCGTAAAATTTTGGCAGAAGTATTTTTATGGCACTGCTATCTATTATTAATGTTATGTTTCACTTTCTCTCCAAAAAAACAACACCAACAACCGTTATTCTGAACTAAATATTTGCCTGCTTTCATATATAGATATTTCTTAAAAGTATGTACAGGTTCTTTTATATGTAGTTATATATATATATTTATATGTATATATAATGTGTGTGTGTGTGTGTGCGTGTGTGTTCCAAGAAAAGTCTTTGCAGCAGAACGTTTTGAAATTTTGTAAAATACTGCAACATCTTAGGTTAGCTGTAAGCTAGACTGAGGAACACCACTAACATAACAGCGTAAGCATCATCTTCATCATGTTTTCATATACGTTTTCTGTTTCGTATTTATCAGTTATTATGAATGAAGTCTTGGTTGTTTCTTTGATATTATTAATTTGTTATGCTTCATATTATAACTTGAAGACCGTAATCATTAATCATTTTTGATGGCGTTCTTTCAGTCATATGCATAATTTGGGGCTTATTTCAACAAAGACTAGTTTATAAGTGGTAGAATTACCGGAGCAATCCAAGAATAAGCACCCGGAAGTCTCTAATCTAAGAAAAAGCACCCTAGTTAGACCCCAATCCAAGAAACAGCACCCCAGTTCGACCTCAATCCAAATTAAAGGCTTTTAACATATAAAATTTTAAAAAATATATATTTTAATGTTTACGAAGGTTATTGAACTAAAAAATAAAATTAGAACAACATAATTACAAAGTATATTGTATGGCGATTTGCTCACAAATCGGTACTTACGTATTAAGTGGGGGCCACCACATATTGATGATTGGTTAGATTAAGTTGTAATATTTTCGTTAGTTGAAAATTTCTAATACATCATATTTTTTAAATAGCAATATTTTTTAAAATATTTTTTTATACAATTTTCTGAAAAAAAATAATTTTTTTAGGCTTATTCATGATGAAAATTTGGGATCGTACTGCTTCCACCCTAATGGAGGCTATAAAAAACAATATCGCTCAGGGATCGATAATTTACTCAGACTCATGGCCGTCATACATATCGGAACATCTAGCAGTCAGGATTTCAATACTTTAAAGTTAACCACAAGTACAATTTCGTCAACCCAGAAACTGGTAGTCACACACAAGAGATCGAAAAGCTCTGGGGATCAGCTAAGTGGAGAAATAAAAAGCACCGAGGCACTGCATGCCATCACCTAGAGTCATATCTTGCTGAATTTATGTGGCGACAGTTGGTACATGATCACGATCCATTAATTCCATTCTTAATGCTATTAAAAATTTTTGGCCTCCAGAAACAAATGTTGTTTCTAATGTGTAACATGTATTAATCATTGTAAATATTTGAAATATAAATCATTGTAAATATTTAAAAAAATACTGCTACTTAAAAAATATGATATATTAGAAATTTTCAACTAACGAAAATATTACAACTTAACCTAACCAATCATCATATGTGGTGGCCCCCCGTTAATACGTAAGTACCCACAAATCCTTTCAAAAGCATCGTTTATGAATCTATCCTGCCACATAAATTGTATACCTAATCAAATAAAACGTTAAAACTAACGAAAAATTACGACTTAACCTAATCAATCGTCAATATATATATATATATATATATATATAATATATATATATATATATATATCTATATATATTATATATATATATATATATATATATAAATTGACGAATGGTTAGATTAAGTCATAATATTTTTGTTAGTTTTAACGTTTTATTTGATGGATTTTAGAGCAATCCAAGAATAAGCACCCTCGTTTGACCCCAATCCAAGAAAAAGCACCCTAAATTGATTTGGGGTGCTTATTCTTGGATTGCTCCGAATTATCAGGTCATCCCATAAGTAATGTCGTTTTTTAGATCGGAATTTGAAGGACAAAAAAAAAACTCAACTGAAACTTTTTAATCTAGTATATATTTTCCATCGGAATCAATGACACTCTGCCAACGTCCTACAAGCTTTTCAAATGCCATGTTTATAAAATTCAGGCAGTTTTGAGGCAAAAAACGTACAAAGACTGGTGTGCAGGTCATCTAAAGAAGTATACTGTTTCTCGTCAAGATAGTTTTGCAGACTCCTGAAGAGATGATAATCTGAAGGCGCAAGGTCTGGAGAATATGGAGGATGTGGAAGTTTTTCCCACCCAAGCTCCTCAATTTTTGCAGAAGTGATCCGAGCGGTATGAGGACGTGCGTTGTCGTGGTGGAACACGATTCCTTTCCGATTAACCAAAGAAGGTCCCTTTTCTTTTAGTGCAGTGTTCAATCGATCCAGTTGTTGACAGGAGAGAGCGATGATTGTTTGGTTGTGTGGTAAGGTTTCAAAGTGTATTACACCACCTTTATCCCACCAAACACTAAGCAACACCTTCCGACGGTGAAGATTTGGTTTTGGCTGTGGTGTCGCTGGTTCTCCGGCACAAACCCACTGTCGACGGCGCTTAACATTCTGGTACGGTATCCACTTTTCATCAGTCACTAAACGGTGCAAAAACGGATCTTGGAGTTCACGGGAATGAAGAGCTGTGCTAATGTTTACCCGCACCCTCAGATTGTCGACCGACAATTCATGTGGCACCCATTTTCCTAACTTAGGCACTTTCCCCAGTTGTTGCAAATGTCGATGGATGGTGGACGGGGATGAATTGAGTTTCTGGGCCAATTCTTCGACAGTCGTTGAACAGTCTTCTTCAAGTGCGGCTAACAGAAGGTCATCATCAAACTCAGCAGGGCGTCCAGAGCATGCTGCATCTGTCAAACAACAGTCGCCATTCCTAAACTTTTTAAACCATCTTTGACATTTCCTCACATGCAGAATATCGTTGCGATAAACTTCCTGAATGTTTCCCGTTGCTTCAGTAGCACTATTCCCTTTTTTGAACTCGTAAAGCATTATATGCCTGATATGCTCTTCTGATACCGCCATGTTTATGAGGGGTTCACATAAAGCAAAACACACGTCTTCACTGGTCAAGGTCTGTAAAGTATGTAGCGAAACACGATAGATCTCCTCTTAGATATAACCTTCGGAAAATTTATGCTTAAACCGAGTAGGACTAGTTTAAACTTAATCTATCGTAGAAAAACGACATTACTTATGGGATGACCTAATACCTTACTGAATTCATATCGCTAAATTATTTTACACGTAAATTGCACGTGCATAACTTATACAATTAAATGTAACTTACCTCACACTGAAACCAATGTGTAACATTAGCATAACTTTTTCACCTTCAACAAAAATAAAACTTATTTCGATCCGTAACTTTATGTTATTTGTTTCGGACCTTTTCCAGTTTGTGTACCGTTTTTCATATAATTTATTTTTGCTTTATAAGGCTAACTAACGAAAATATCATGACCTAACCTAACCAATCGTCAAGGGCGTACAGTTAACCTAACGATTGGTTAGGTTAGGTCGTGATATTTTCGTCAGTTAGCCTTGTAAGCCTAACTAAAGAGATTGATATTATCACTCATTTTTGATCTGAAAAGAAGCAAAAATAAATTATATGAAAAACGGTACACAAACTGGAAAAGGTCCTTTGTTTCTTAGTCCTCTTAAATGCGTAACTTTTTTAACGTTTTTAACAATGAAAACGCTATACCTTTTTGTAGATAATTATTATAACCTACAAAGTCTACTAACTTGCATAATACTTAGTATGCATAATATAACATTATAAAACTGAGATTCTGCTAGGGATCACCTGAAGATCAGGGGCCCCAGACTTCGTTAGTTAGCCTTATAAGGCTAACTAACGAAAATCACGACTTAACCTAACCAATCGTCAAGGGCGCACAGTTGACCTAACGATTGGTTAGGTTAAGTCGTGATATTTTCGTTAGTTAGCCTTATAAGGCTAACTAAAGAAGGCTGAGGGCCCTGATCTTCAGGTGATCCTCTGCTAGAAATAATGCAAATGTGAACATGTTTTCATGTTTATGTTCTACAGTTAAGTAATAAAACTGCGTTACGGGTTTAGATCTTGCGTTAAGAAAAAATAACGTAAGCGCTTAAAAGAATGTATAGACAATAGAAATTATTTTAAATATAGAATCTATAGAATCTACGGTGCTGGTTAAGTGTGCGGTCTACCTACGATTGGTTAGGTTTAATCATGATATTTTCGTTAAAACTAACGAAAATATCATGACTAAACCTAACCAATCGTCAAGGGCGATTGACAATGGGATGTAAACAAACAATTAGTAAACAAGATAAGAAGCTATAATTAAATGGTAGACCGCCGAATCGTAGGTAGACCGCACACTTAACCAGCACCGAATCTACTGTAAATTAAGGTATTCGCAAATATTTTTGAGATCTCTCTCTGCGGATGGGGTTTGGTGCATGATTATTAAATTTCTTATTTAATAATTATGCACCAAACCCCAAGCTACTGGTAAAAAGTTACTGGAACATTACGATATTACAGGATTTCGGTAAGTAAAGTTTCACGTGATTTACATCAATCACTTACTAACAAAAAATTTATATATATATGTAAAATAATGACCACTGTTCTTCTAAAGCTATTAATACTGGTGTTCCGCTCTCTTCCTTTTACTTATCAATGATCTTTTAAGTCGTACTTCCTATCCTATCTACTCCTATGCCGATGATTCCATCATTCACTTTTCCACCCGCTTCACAAAGCGTCCCTCTCAACAGTCACTTCATGCTTTGCGTGAAACGGCTATTGTGCACCTGACCTCTGGTCTTTCTATTATCTCTGATTGGGACAGAGAAACCTTGTGGTTTTCAATGCCTCATAAACCCAGTTTCTTTATCTCTTTACTTGTCACCAATCTTCATCAATCCATCTTTTCCTTCTGTCTCTGACCTCCAATCTTTCAGTCGCAGAGTATTCAGGCATAGCGAAAACTCTGGACGTTGATTTCGGCTCTCTTTTTCCCCTTCTGTCGGGGGTAGGGGAAATTTTTGCGGGCATTCGTCCCCTGCACCCCTCCTACCTGCGTAAAAAATATAAATACCGTAAGCATATATCCAGTAAAATGCTTGTTAAGTGTTACAAAAACAAAGCATATCCAGCATTCGTGTAAAGTTCTAAAAGATTTTATATTAATGTTAGACCTCTGTCCTAGTACAGGGGGTCACCAATTAATTTTCTCTGTGGTCCTCAGAAGTATTTCTGTAACTATACGATAGGTCCACTACCTACACTCCTACTACATTTTTTTTTAATGTTTCGTAATGTCGGCGACATTAATTTATCGAAATCTAAAAGTCACCACTTTTAATCTCCCGAAAAGAAACTAATTTTAAACTTTACAAAAAGAATAGGCAAAGTTTGATTTTTGACTCTTTCGAAATGTCAAAGTTTGCCTATCTTTTTAAGTAATCCTATAATCAAAGTATGAGTTTATTTCTGGCGGTCCGTATGAAATTCGTCGAACGGTCCGTTGAAATTCGTCGGCGGTCTGGGTCCGGATTGTGGTCCGCCTGTTGGTGGTCCAGCCGTAAAGATCTAATATTTTTCGACTTTCTTCCTACATTTAATAGTTAGTAGCAGTCAAGGACAGGAAAATATCCATATCCAAAATCCCAACCATACCGTGTTGAGTTATATGAAATTGTTTATTATTTTGTGATAATACTTGTAAACTAAACTATGAATTACTGTTAATGATCATCACCAAGTTTATATGATTTTAGGATATGGTCCAAAGGTTCTCTGCATTGTTTAATTTCCTTTGAGACTAGTATTTTATTATGTATTTAACCACATTTGAATTATAATTTCAGAGGTACTGGATAAATAATTTACAGCCTCCTGCCATTATTAGAATCACCGCGAGTCAACGTAACATATTTTATACTCTCAAAGCAATTATTTCATTATTAAAATGAATTATTTAAAAAAAAAAAGAAAGTTACCTTTAGAACCTCCATCCAATAATTATTTTCCGGTATAATTATTAAATTGAAATTGGAATATGGTAAGAAAGTGACATCTTTCTGAGATCCGATCATATTGCTTCAATAGTGTAACTCCCCTGTGGTAACTCCCCACAGGAAATTTATTGGAAATAATAAAAGGAAAGTAAATGAGAAGTAAAAAGTAAATAAAATGGAATTGATTAGAATCAAATTCAATCTTGCATTATGATGAAAAGCTGCGACATCATTTCCCTCAGATATGTACAGTATAACGAAGTAGCCTAAATTGAAGCTAAAGAACAACACAACATATCGTACTGAATTGGAGTATAATTATTAGATAAAAGTTCTTAAAAGACAACTTGTATTATTTTTACTGTTTCATTCCTTAAAAGAGAGTGATTACCCTAAAAATAAAAAGTAAATTTGGACTGGTGATTCTAAACAGTTTGGTCAGGGCTGTATCACAGACATATGTACAGTATATATAGGTAGATTGGACGTTGCCTTTTAATATGCAGCTCTTCGGTGGGCTGTTTCTGCCGCCTCCAGACTTTAACAAACCCGCGAACTTTTCCGAATGCAAGCTTCTGCCAACTGTCCGAGAGAAAATAAGTGTGTCGGTAGTGATGTTATTCTTAACGTACTGAGAACCTTTAAAAGAACGGACAAGAATGTAATGTTTCCCATGTTGAAAACACTGATCATGCCAAAACGAATACTGTTCAGTCTTAACGTCATTACTTTTTAGTTGAGTTTGAACAACTGTTCAGGATTTTTAAAAGAATCTGGACTGACGTCACTGTACCGACACATTTACTTTTTCTCGGACAGTTGGTAGAAGCTAGCGTGTCGGAAAGGTTTCCTCTCCGAGGAAACATAAATTTACCAGTGTGTTGAGGATGGTGTTATGTATCACAGGTTTTTACTGTTCCCCAATCCAGGTTTTTCTTCATCAATCCGTCATTAAAGATCTAAATTTTGTAACTTAATTCATCGTTATTCAATTTAACTCGATTAATCCAACTAAATTCTCGTGATTTTGCTGTTCTCAACCTAGCTTTGCCTATTATAATTACATACAGACATCTCGCGAATCGTGGCACATCAGCTTCTTCGCATTAACCCCCTATATATAGCCTCCGAACCATCGTACATCACCGCATCATCGCATCATTGCACTCGCATTTTCCCCCTTTTTGAGAATTTGAATGCTCATCGCACGTCTGGAATCGATAACGGCTTGGCGTTTAGACTTAAAGTTTGCAAGAAATTAAATTAATTTAATGTTAAGTTTTAGTGTTAAATTTAGATGTTAAGCATTTGATCATGATCTCCGTTCTTCGTCATGGCGTTTCAATGATTAATCTAGCCTAAAAAACTGTGTTTAGAGTAACGGGATCAAGTAAAGATAACACCCCAACCTTTTTTAGTTAGCTTTATAAGGCTAACTAACGAAAATATCACGACTTACCTAACCATCGTTAGGTCACTGTACGCCCTTGACGATTGGTTAGGTTAGGTCGTGATATTTTTCGTTAGTTAGCCTTATAAAGCTAACTAAAAAGGTTGGAGGTGCTTATCTTTACTTGATCCGAGTAACGTAACTTTATAGCAATCTCCTTTCAGTCATAAATATGAGCCAAACCATGTTTTACTGAGCTACTTACATACAATCTCGTCCACAATTATGTACGTTAATTGATGTACATTGTCAAGTCTTAGATAAGTCCACTGTTATAGTATCAGGTCATCCATAGTAATTTCGTTTTTTACGATAGATCAGTTTAAACTAGTCCTACTCGGTTTAAGCATAAATTTTCCGAAGGTTATATCTAAGAGGAGATTATCGCGTGTTTCGCTACATACTTTACAAACCTTGACCAGTGAAGACGTGTGTTTTGCTTTATGTGAACCCCTCATAAACATGGCGGTATCAGAAGAGCATATCCGGCATATAATGCTTTACGAGTTAAAAAAAAGGGAATAGTGCTGAAGCAACGCGAAACATTCAGGACGTTTATGGTAACGATATTCTGCATGTGAGAATGTCAAAGATGGTTTCAAAAGTTTAGAATGGTGACTGCTGTTTGACAGATGCAGCACGCTCTGGACGCCCTGCTGAGTTTGATGATGACCTGCTGTTAGCCGCACTTGAAGACTGTTCAACAACTGTCGAAGAATTGGCCCAGAAACTCAATTCATCCCCGTCCACCATCCATCGACATTTGCAACAACTCGAGAAAGTGCCTAAGTTAGGAAAATGGGTGCCACGTGAATTGTCGGTCGACAATCTGAGGGTGCGGGTAAACATTAGCACAGCTCTTCATTCCTGTGAGCTCCAAGATCCGTTTTTACACCGTTTAGTGACGTGATGAAAAGTGGATACTGTACCAGAATGTTAAGCGCCGTCGATAGTGGGTTTGTGCCTGAGAACCAGCGACACCACAGCCAAAACCAAATCTTCACCCTCGGAAGGTGTTGCTTAGTGTTTGGTGGGATAAAGGTGGTGTAATACACTTTGAAACCTTACCACACAATCAAACAATCACCGCTCAAGTCTACTGTCAACAACTGGACCGATTGAACACTGCACTAAAAGAAAAGAGACCTTCTTTGGTTAATCGGAAAGGAATCGTGTTCCACCACCACAACGCACGTCCTCATACCGCTCGGGTCACTTCTGCAAAAATTGAGGAGCTTGGGTGGGAAAACTTCCACATCCTCCATATTCTCCAGACCTTGCGCCTTCAGATTGTCATCTCTTCAGGAGTCTGCAAAACTATCTTGACGAGAAACAGTATACTTCTTTAGAAGACCTCTACACCAGTCTTTGTACGTTTTTTGCCTCAAAACCGCCTGAATTTTATAAACATGGCATTGAAAAGCTTGTAGGACGTTGGCAGAGTGTCATTGATTCCAATGGAAAATATATACTAGATTAAAAAGTTTCAGTTGAGTTTTTTTTTGTCCTTCAAATTCCAATCTAAAAAACGACATTACTTATGGGATGACCTGATATTTCATATTACAATGGGCCTCCACATCATCGCACTTTTCGCTTTGTCGTACACCTCGACAGCTCCATCAGTGCAACGATTCGCGAGTTGTATATATATATATATATATATATATATATATATATATATATATGTGTGTGGTGTGTGTGTGAAAATGAAAAGGTTTATTGGCAGACAAATATTATTAATACAGTGACAGTTCACATACTAAGGATAGAAATATATACAGTTGATTAGAAATAATACAGTAATGTCGAGGTTAAGTGGAGCTACAGACAGACGTTTTCGTACTAAGAATTCCATAGCTTAGAAGATAAACGGCAGGACTCATGAATAACTTGGATAATCGGGTTAGTTGATTTTGTAATTCTTTGCATTAGACTGTATTGAGCACGTCTTGTTACCTCCGGGAAGCTCGGGACATTGCGGATAGCAAACATTTGCGAAGCTGAGCATCTTGGGGATAATTTATGTAAGAGTCTAAAAGACCTGTTGTATAGCAAATTTAGGGTTCTGCCAAAAGCTTTTTTATAATTCATCCAGAGTTGCTGTCTGTAAATATTACTGCAGAAAGTACGAAAGAGTGTCTCTTTAGCTTCACTTATACAAAACCGAAAGTCCCTTATAGTTAGGCTTACCATACGTCCCGATTTGACCGGGACAATCTCGGTTTTGAGCTCTTGTCCCGGCGTCCCGGCCGGCTTGTAATTCTGTCCCGGTTTATAATTGTTACAATTATAAACCAGGACAGAATTACAAGCCGGCCGGGACGCCGGAACAAGAGCTCAAAACCGGGACGTATGGTAAGCCTACTTAGTCATATTCGCTTTAGCACAAAGGCTTCGAGATTGTTTTCTTATATCCGAGTCATCACTCAAGAAGCTGGTAATAGTTTTACCCAAATACGTAAACTCTTGTACTTCCTCAATTACTTCACCTTTCATTTTGAACCTAGTATCATCTGGCTGCTTACAGCTTTTAGGATGAAACTGCATAACCTTAGTTTTTGTAACATTAAAAAGAATATGTTTCTGCGAATACACTTCGCAGACTTTTAGTAGCCGATCCAGACCTTTAAATGAGGGACTTATTAACACCATATCATCGGCATAAACTAAGTTATTTATCCTTGTGTTATCTATACAACATCCCACTGTTGCCTCATTAAGTGAAGCAATTAATCCGTCAAATACACATTAAACAGCATAGGGGAGAGCAAGGAGCCTTGTCTCACCCCGCAAGAGGAGCCAAAACATTCGGATAATACATTTCCCTACCTAACGGTAAAAGATTGGTGGGAATATCAAAATTTCAATAAATTTAATATGTACATGGGAACCTTCTGTCTTCTAGTTTTTTAAATAAAATATTGTGGTTCACTCTATCATATGCCTTACTTATATCTAGGAAACAGCTATAAATAGTTGAATTACTGTCAATGTATTTAGATATTGTTTCTTTAAGTACATAGATACACAGGTCAGTTGAGTGGGACTTTTTAAAACCAAACTGATTAGATGTTCATAGGTAATCATTTAATCGGAGTAACAAGAGTTTTTCTAGTAGTTTCGAGAAGCAGGAAGCGACAGCAATAGGCCTATAATTATTGCTGGACAGAATGTCTCCATACTTATTTTTGACCAGGGGCAAGATATATACCCTCATGAACTCTGCAGGGATATAGCTATGAGCAAACGTGGCTGATAGGAGCAATGATATATGCAGACATACTACGTCATTGGCATATTTTAAGTGCTCATTCGATAGGTCATCTACCCCTGACGCAGAACCAGTCTTTAGCTCTTTAATTAACCTCTTTACTTCAGGAACTGATATCAAATTATTTTCCCTTCTCCCTCCCACAGTCGTTTCGCTGCAATCTATCTTAAGATTATCCCTACTCACACTGTTAAGAATGTTAGAGTAGTGGTTTTTCCACAGCTTTGGAATTTCATCCTCCCCTGACACCCCATCGATTATATATATATATATATATACAGGGTGTCTCAAAAGTCACTATCTATTTTGAAAAATAATGGGAATTACGAAAAACTGGTTTAAGACATGAAAAATATATTTATTTCAAAGTAAGTGCCAGAAAGAATTAGTGCTATTTATTTATCTGTCTCCAGATGGCGACCATCAGTGTCTCTACAGAGCTCAAAGCGATAAGTTGTTTCCCGGAACACACTTTCCAGCATTTGAGGTGTTATTTTCTGAACTGCATCGGTAATACGATTTCGAAGTTCGGCTACATCACTAATTCTTCTACCAGGTACACCTTAGACTTAATGAAACCCCAGGCGAAAAAATCTAATGGTGTTAAATCGGGTGAACGTGCTGCCCATGGTTGTGTTCCTCCACGACCAATCAAGCGACCGGGGAAGCGTCTGTCAAGATAATCACGTACAATTATTGCATAATGGCACGGTGCTCCATCCTGCTGAAAAACTACTGTGTCAAGAATGCCATCTGTAAGAAGTTGAGGTTCGAGGAATTGTTCAAGCATGTCAAGATAATAAACCAATTAACTTTTTTTAAATACACAAATTTGCACCAGAAGTACATATCTTTATGCCAGCATAGCATTTTTAAAAAAACATCTAATGTCACTGAAATAGATAGTGACTTTTGAGACACCCTGTATATATATATATATATATATTATATATATATATATATATATATATATATATATATATATACACTAATAATTATAGAAATCACTTCATATTTATAACGTGAAAGCGGACATGTTATAAATAAATAGTATAGAAGTCATAAAACCGTATCCTATTAAAACTATCGTATTTCAGTCAGTCATTCTTTACCTGAAGCTTAAAAAATTGAAAGTTCCTCAATTAACTTCCATTCATACTCAAACGAAATAATTAATGTACAGAAAACATTCACAAAAACACCTTTTTAACTATACCACGTCATATACAGGGCGTCCCAAAAAAATGTATACACACTTTAAATACTTATAAAGGCAGTGTTTATTAAAATACATTTCATTTTCAAAATGTAATAGAATCTACAGACATTATTTAATTGTTTTGTCAACGCCTGTTTTCAAACTGACGTCCGTTCTGGTCCAGGCACTGCTGATAACGCGAAGCAATGGAATCGCAAACATCACGAAACATTTCGTTTGGTATTTGTGTGCATTCTCGTTCAATGGCTGCTCTCAATTCAGCGACTGTTGCAGGTTTTATAGCGTAGACTTTGTCTTTTAAGTATCCCCATAAAAAAAAGTCTAGTGGTGTGAGGTCTGGTGAACGCGGAGGGTATTCTACGAAACCTCTTCGTCCAATCCACATCCACATCGTGCCAAGTACCACTCGCAATACTCCACTCTTCGGTCCGGATCATCTTCATTAATAGCATGGACTAATCTTGGAATGTAACTTTTCCATTGACAGCGCTTCAAAATGCATTGGACAGACGATTCTGAAATTCCTACCTCACGACTCGCTTGCCGCACAGATTTTCTTGGACGTTGGTGATACGTTTCCAGTACTCTTTCTTGCTTTGTGGGGCTTGTCGATGTCCGTGGTCTTCCGGAACGCTTCTTGTGGACATTCTGAACAGTTCCATCGGCTTCAAACTTATCTCTAATTCGAGTGATGGTAAGTCGCGTTGGTGGATCTGTTTGAAACTCCCTCCTAAACTGTCTTTGCACTTCAACTGCGTTTTCACACTTCCAGTAGCATTTTAGAATGAATTTCCTTTGTTCAAAGTTTAGTCTGACTGCCATTATTAATTCTAATGGGTTTAACTTGGAAAGAAAGAAACATCAATTGAGCTATCAGCTGTTAAAGTGTGTATACATTTTTTTGGGACGCCTGTATATAGTGATGTTAGCGATTGTCATTTTTCATAGCTCTGCGGTTGCGGAGCTTACAAATAGAGCTCCGCGCGGTTACAGTTGCGGTTATGTACCCTATAACATCATAATATTACTTAAGAATAAACAACACAATAAAATATCACGTTTTAGCCACACTTTTCACAGTCTACAATATAATGACTATAATCTAAACTGTAAAAATGTGTTTCAAGGATGCGGGACGAGGACCCAATGCGTTTTGCATCCCACCAACCACTTTATATAATTATAATTATAATATATATATATATATATATATATATATATATATATATATATATATATATACAGGGTGTTTCAGGAGGAAAGGTCAATACTTCGGGAGGTGATAGTATAGGTCATTGAGAAAAAAAGTTCATATGAACATGTCTAATTCTGAATGGTTACGGAGATAGAGCTGTTTGAATCTACAAATACAAAAACATTGTTAATGGTAATCAAGAAAGATAAACCAATTACTGTTTCTAACATTTAATGTTTAAACATTGGCATTTTGAATGGTATCAGATACAGAAATGACACATTTGTTACAGTTTACAATATGTTTTCGAAAATCCCACTGTCAACCTCAATGCACTTTGCAACTCGTGTGCGAAGATCGCGTGTTGTTAGTCTGAGTTCATCTTGACGTTCCTTTATGCGGGCAGCAGCATCCAAAATGCGCGCGAGCAATTCGTCTCGTGTATCCACCTTTCTTTTGTAAACTTGACTTTTCATCCACCCCCAAACAATAATCTAACGGAGAGGTCTGGAGACCTTGGTGGCCATTGAATGGAACCACCGCGGGGGGGAGGAAGAGCTGCGCGCGCATCAGATTCAAACAGCTCTATCTCCGTAACCATTCAGAATTAGTCACATGTTCATATGAACTTTTTTCTCACAATAACCGATACTATCACCTCCCGAAGTATTGACCTTTCCTCCTGAAACACCCTGTGTGTGTGTGTGTGTATATATATATATATATATATATATAATATACTATTTAATCATTATATTTAAATTGAATTGCTGGGAGACTGTATTTCAAAAATAAAAGTTTTTTAGCTTTGTATCCCTTCAGCCTATTCCTTTTTTTTTTAGCGTAGATGATCCCTGCTCCACTAAATAATTGTTCACTAGGAACACTTGAGGGAGGACATCCAAGGTATGTCCGAGCCAGTTTGCTCAAATTTTTGTATTTCTTTTGATTTGACCTCCACCAAGCCAAAGCATCATCATCTTGTCCAATCCTTTTCTCTTTGTGATATTTCTCGATCATTTTTTGCGAGTCTGCTTGACTCAGTTTCGGTCTTGTCATCTCTACTGGAAGCCAATAGAACACTCATTGAGTCCATTATTGTTATTGATTTACTCGTACAAGCTGATGCCTGGCCTAAATCAATCAGTGGTTTCTTTGCCGGGTTCACTGGCTGTCTCCGAGTCCGATGATGTTTGAGTCTTGTTCATTTCATCGCAAAGATATCACAATTTTTCCTGAACACCTTTTGTGACATGTGAAGCGGAAAAATTTTTCTTTGTACCTTGAATCCAAATAGGTAGCCAAAGAATACATGTCATTTGCTTCTAGGCCATCAAATCTCCTTGCTAGCTCTGTGCGCATTATCTCTTCATTGTTTTGATTCCACGATCAGCTTCAGAATCACCATTTAGAGGTTGCAGCACATTTTTCAAGGAAACGACGAGGGGAATAACCTCAGATATGGAAGAGGTGGAACTACTCAATCTTTTTGTGATATCATCGAATGGTTCCAGTACAGCCACACAGTTTGACAAGAGAGTGAAGTCGATGTTAGCGAGTTGTTGCATTTTGGAGTTAGCAGTGCTATATACACTCAGTGGTTCCTTGAACTTCAGTGTTCTCTGCATCATGTGATAAGTGCGGTTCCACCGTGTGGCGACATCATGAGTGACTGTAAGTTCAGGTTGATCTAAGCGCTTCTGATTTTTTTTTAACTCATCCTGCGCCATCGTAGAATGGTTGAAATGAGTAGCGATGGATCAAAGTTTAGCTAACAAATCACTGAGAAATTTTTGTGAGGATAATCCACTTTTGATTACAAGTTGCAGTTTATGAACAGTGCAATCGATATTATGGACGCCAGTGAGAAACAAAGCTTTTATCACGTTTTTCTGACAAGTATTCTCCAGTGTGGCGATCTTCAAGTGGCATTACGCTGAGCACCAAATTGGTCTTCTTGAAGTCTTGATTTACTGCATGACATGTCAAAGAGAGTAAAGACACTCCAGCAGACGTGTCTGACCATGCATCCATTGTCAATGATACTTTCGAATCTTTTAGAGGTTCAAGAATTTTGAACACTTTCTTTGAAACAAAGTCATAGATATCGTTGCACACAAGATCAGTGTAGAACTGACGCTGTTTCACTTTATACTTTGGAGCTGTTTCAGCCATGAGTCTCATGAAACCTAGGTCCTCAACGTGGCTGAATGGCAAGTCATCCATTTTCATCATTTCGGCTATGCGATAGTCTAGTGATTTTGATTTGGAATGATTCGGATCCCCAATTTTTACTTTCTCGAAACAACTTTCAATCGTCTTCGTCTGATTCTTTTCTTTCACTGCACACTTAATTTCCTGTAGGGGTGTAAGAGGCACTTTTGATTCTTTTTCTTCGTTGACTGTTCATTAGCTTCATTTTCACTAGATATCACTTCATTATATTCCTTCTTGTGCATTGAACGCAGATGATTTTTTAAGTTAGTGGTACTCCTTCCCTTTCGTGAATAGTTCTTATTACATATGACACGCTTCCCTACATCGTTTGACACTCTCGAGAAGTACTTCCACACTGCACTCGTAGAACACTCCATGATGGTTGCACCACAGTCTAACACTTTACTAATGGGTTGAAGCACGGAACGTTACAAAGGTAGCGACGGAGAGCTAGCGCAACACAACCACCCTCACTCGTGTCTGAACAGATACTGAAGTCTGAAGCTGGTGCTTCAGTTTAGTTTGTAACTTGGTAGTGAAGGTTGCCTAATTTCTAAAAAAAAAATTGTTTATTATCTTTTTTCAACAGTAATTATACATCATCATTGATTTATTAAATATAATTAAAATAATGTCTTTCTAGCCACCTAGCATTGATAAGGTAAGTTATTACATAATACATCTATCCATCCAGTCGAAGTAGCAATTCTAGACATGTCGCAATTAGGGCGTAGCAAACTTTTACTTTTTAACACCCTGGAATGAAGGTATGAGGCATGACAGGAACAGCATTTGGCGACGTTTATATCATTTATAGCCATTACAATAGCACTTTTCGCATTTGGTTGCCCTAGTAGGAAGATATCCTCAAACAACCGCAATAACCGCAGATAAATGCGGTTGTGGACAACCGCTACATCACTAATATATATATATGTATATATATACAGGGGTTGGACAAAATAATATGAACACCTTGATAAATGGCGGTTTTTATTCTTAATATGGAGTTGGTCCTCCTTTAGCGGCAATAACAGCTGCAATGCGTCGGGGAATTGATTCATACAGCTTTTGGACAGTGGCTAGAGGAATCCTGAGCCATTCTTCGAGCAAACCCTGCTCCAGTTCCTCCAAAGACGCCGGCGGTGGGAATCGGCCTCTGACCTGCTGCTCCAACTGACACCACAGATGCTCGATAATGTTAAGATCCGGGATTGTGGAGGCCAATCCAAGCGTTCTACTTCATTAACATGCTCTTCAAACCAGTTTTTAACGACCCCAGCGGTGTGGATTGGTGCATTATCATCCTGGAAGACGGCGCCGCCATTGGGAAACAGCGTTTGGACCATGGGATGGACCTGGTCAGCCAATATTGACAGATAGACCTGGGCGTTAACCCTACCATGCAGTACTACAGCTGGGCCAAGAGTATTCCACGATATTGCTGCCCAAACCATCACAGATCCGCCTCCATGCTTAACGGTTGGGGTCAGGCAGTCGGGGTCATAAGCATCTTTAGGCTGTCTCCAGACGTAAACTCGACCGGAACATGGAAATAGCGTAAAGGAGGATTCGTCGGAGTAGACTACATTCTTCCACCGGTCCATTGACCAATTCTTATGGTCATTACACCATTTTCTGCGCGCTCAATGTTGATGTGCGAAAGGAAGGGTTTGGCAATTGCAGCCCTCCTATGGTATCCAGCTCCATGGAGCTCGCGACGTACAGTTCTGGGCGATACCGGGCTTGCAAGATGCTGGTTAAGCTCTGCAGTCACTTTTGGAGCTGTGGTCTTATGGTTCTTTGTCACAATGCGCTTTAGCACCCGGCGGTCTCGATCACACAGCTTCTTCTTGCGTCCACTATTGCATTTGTCGGTGCTTGTCTTTCCATGGTTTTGGTATGCAGACATGACCATAGAGACAGTTCCTCTGGATACATTGAACATCTGAGCGGTTTTCGTCACCGATGCACCAGCCATCCGCGCTCCGACAATTTGCCCTCTTTGGAAGTCTGACAGGTCTTTCATAACTGCTAATTCATAATTCACTCAGATCTGTAAAAACAACGTGAGGGTTATAACATGATGTATACACTCTCTGTTACGCATTTAAATAGGTTTGCCAGTCATTTGACCGTTTACTTTGTGTCTGAGCAGTCCGTAAAGATAACCGGTGAAATCGGCGGGTGTTCATATTATTTTGTCTAACCCCTATATATGTATGTATGTGTGTGTATGTGTGTGTGTGTCTCTACAACAGATAATAATTAGCTTCAATTTACACAAAATCTCCTTGTTGATGTTGGCAAATGCTCGTTTTATACCAGTACAAAATGTGCAATAATTTCATTTATGTCAACACGCACAATGTAGCGTTTAGGTAATTATATTAGTAAAGGGCTTCAAGTTCTATTGAGCGCCATTTTTCTTTCAATGGCTAAAAAACGTGCGTCGTGATATATATATATATATATATATATATATATATATATATATATACGTGTTGGTGGTTATTATTGCATTTATCGTTAATGGTGGATATAATAAAAGATAAAAAGATAAAGATTTGTAACGAACCTGTTTGAATTGAGAATGAAAAGATGTTTTATATATATATATATATATATATATATATATATATATATATATATATGGTGGCGCAAAAGTCGCGCACCATAGGAATTTTCGGTGTTGCTGAATCGGTGGTACAGAATTTAAATGCTGTACCGATTCATCGATTTGTCGTTGCTGGTATTTCATACATTAAAACGAAGCTCACCCTCTCGTCTATTGTTAATTTAGCAGCCATTCCCTACCTAAAAGAAAAAAATGTATATTATAGTCAACACTTGAAATTCCTATGGTGCGCGACTCTTGCGCCAACCTGTTTATAATTTCCATAGTTATTCCCAAAAGCTGTTATACGAAATATTTTTTCTCTTGGAACGTAAAAGCTGAACGAACCCTTTTTTTCTTTCGTCAGATGGAAAACATGTTTTCCCAGTTTTCTCAGTCTGTTATTAACTATAATTAAAGTGCCTGTTTTGAAATGTTTATGATCTTGATGTGGATGATGATGATGTTGATGTAAAGAAGTATTTACTTAAGGAAATATTTTCTCTGTTGATCCGTTATAAAAGTGATTAATAAATAATTGGAGAACCATTCGTCTTTACAAAATTAGTAATTAGAGGTCATTCATTTTTATAATTAAATTAAATTATAAACATTATTTATGATGATAATAATAATAATAATATATATATATATATATATATATATATATATATTATATGGTGTTTCAGGAGGAAAGGTCAATACTTCGGAAGGTGATAGTATCGGTCATTGTGAGAAAAAAAGTTCATATGAACATGTGTCTAATTCTGAATGGTTATGGAGATAGAGCTGTTTCAATATACAAATACAAAAGCATTGTTAATGGTAATCAAGAAAGAGAAACCAATTACTGTTTCTAACATTTAATGTTTAAACATTGGCATTTTGAATGGTATCAGATACAGAAATGACACATTTGTTACAGTTTACAATACGTTTTCGAAAATCCCACCGTCAACCTCAATGCATTTTGCAACTCGTGTGCGAAGATCGCGTGTTGTTCGTCTGAGTTGATCTTGACGTTCCTTTATGCGGGCAGCAGCATCTAAAATGCGCGCGAGCAATTCGTCTCGTGTATCCACCTTTCTTTTGTAAACTTGACGTTTCATCCACCCCCACAAACAATAATCTAACGGAGAGGTCTGGAGACCTTGGTGGCCATTGAATGGGACCACCGCGGCCGATCCATCGACCAGGGAAAGTTTGACTTAGGTATTGTATCACCAGACGGGTAGAATGTGGAGGAGCTCCGTCATGCTGAAAGTACATACCAGCGCGTGTAGCCAAAGGAACATCCTCCAATAGTGCTGGCAATTCATTTTGCAGAAATTCTAGGTAACTTTGCCTGTAAGACGATTCTCTAAAGTAACAGGGCCAATCAGCTGATCATCGATGATACCGCACCACACATTGGCAGAGAAGCGATGTTGAAAATTTGTTTCCACAGTGGCATTTGGATTTTCGTCTGACCACCGATGAGAGAACTTAAGAGTGTTGTTGATACCGTCACGGGTGAAAGTAGCTTCATCGGTGAACAGTATTAATCGAAGCAATCGGCGATTAGCATTTACCCAATGACAAAATTCCAGTCGCATGGCAGCGTCTCCTGGTTGAAGGGTTGTACACGCTGTACATGATATGGATGCAAGCCTTCCTCACGTAATGTTCGCCATACTCTTGTATGTGGTACACCGAGACGTGTAAAAATTCTTCGTGAGCTAGTAGTAGGACTACGCTTTACCAACTGAAGAATGTTTTCCACTTCATCCACATCTTGACTTTCACGTTCAGATGAAACATGAGCGCTGGGAAGTGTACCAATCTCACGCAATGTGTTGAAAACCCTACTGGTAAACACTCTTCGATCCGGAATTCTGCGGTTCGGAAACCGTCGACGATATTCTGCAACAGCAGCTGTTGCACTTCCATCGCAAAAACCGTAGACATACACCATATCTGCATATTCGGCATGTGTGAAGGTGTGTGGCATTCTTAACACTGATTCAAACACCAAACAATGTCACTCACAAACAGTCAGCTGTCGATTGGCTTATGTTACATGCTTACATTACAGCTTACATGGTTCAAGGTTATAGGGAGGGAAATGGGAGGAAGAGCTGCGCGCGCATCAGATTCAAACAACTCTATCTCCGTAACCATTCAGAATTAGACACATGTTCATATGAACTTTTTTCTCACAATGACCGATACTGTCACCTCCCGAAGTATTGACCTTTCCTCCTGAATCACCCTATATATATATATATATATATATATATATATATAATACACGAGTATATATTAAACGTGCGGACTTCAACAATGCTTAGAAACTGCAAAATAACTATAATCCAACAGTGTTCCTACCTGGCACGCGAGAAAGTAGAGTTATCCTTGTCCTTACCTCTTTATAGAAGGAGTGCTTGCTTCTGCAGGAGTCGCTCCTGACGAAGAAACAATCTTGAAAAGCATCACGTTCTATCAGAAGATACTCTTAAGCAGTCGTCTTGAGACGTGCGTCTTCTGGTAGAGGGTCGGAACAATACAATTATTATTGTAAGTCTCTCTTACTCCCTTTCGTACTAAAGTTGAGATTCCTGAAACTTAAAATTATAAAAAGTGGATTGATTGGGCCTAACTCAGGTAAACTATAGTTCAGTGAAAATACTTATTGGTGAAAAGGATAATCATATTATGATACATGTAATTAAATTACTTTAATTACTCCGAGTTACTTTCTTTATATTCCAAACACTTTAGCAAAATCTTCAAAGGTCCAACTTTTATGTTATTTTGCTCACTGCAACCTTTTTTTTTTACAATTGGCCTCTGACTCTTCTTTTCTGCGTTACAACCTTTTAAACCTTCTTTATCGAGTCTTTTTTCTGAATGCACTTGCAGAAACAACCGTTCCCGTTACCTTCTGCGGGTCAAAACGGGGGTCTGAAGCTGTTTTTCTACGATCTCTCAGGGAAGTCTGTCATCCAGCTGAATGTTACCTTTTCCGACCACTTCACTGCTTATTGGCAGAGCATTTAGTCTTTATAACGTTTTAATGTATTTGAACAGCGCATTGTGGCCATTTTAACTGGTTTGGAATATTGTAACCTGGGAAAACCCTCAAGATGACAGCAGTATTACTTGAACCTTTCACCTTCGACTAATTATCTTGTTTTTACTATTTTGCACGCCAATTTACCAACCTTTACCACTAAAAATCGTAGGATTGAAAGGCGACACTCGGTGAATGTAGAAAACGGATCCAAAAGGTCTTTTCCAAATGCTGATCGACCATGATAATCTTGAAAACTTATGACTAATATAAACTTATGAACTTTCTGGGGTAATTATTATATACGACCGCTATAAAACGCAATAAACTATTAAAATTTTATCCGCGTACCACCTTTATATATATATACACATTTAACTGCAAACACGCAGTATAATTAACGTAAAGAACGACGCTTGTATAGGAGAATATTCCGCGCAATACGAGATAGAAAGAACGAAACAAATGAAAAAATGAGGTAACCGCCCGGGAATCGAACCCGGGGTTTTCCGATTGCCGGTACCATATCTGACCGGCAATCGGAAGGACCCCGGGTTCGATTCCGGGAGGTTACCTCATTTTTTCATTTGTTTCGTTCGTTCTATCTCGTATTGCGCGGAATATTCTCCTATACAGGCGTCGTTCTTTGCGATATATAAATATATAATATATATATTATATATTATATATATATATATATATACACACGGGACTTTTAATCCTGTCTAATACTTTGACGAAGGATATATATATATATAATATATAATAATATATCAAAGCTATTGATTTCTCCTTAGGGAAACGGAGCTTACAGATGTATATATGCTAAACCCCTCCGTCTATGGCCTTGGGCGGTTCGAAGTTGACGGGGATTCTGATTAGGTGGCAGCAACGGATTTGTTACTCTGTAGTATCTGGTACCGTATAGGGAATCGCAGAAGTTGCTCTTATACTACTCTCCGATTCTTCTTGTAGTGGATCGGAGGATTCTGTGAGGCTTACTAAATTCTCTGAAGGTTCTCCGATTCTTCTTGTAACGTATCAGGAAAATTATTTTTCTCTATTAAGACTAAGTTCTCTGAAGAGAGCAAGGCTCGAAGGGAAGACAAAGATTTTTCTTACTGTAGTTTTCTGCTAAAATGTTACAAGTAATGCTCAGCCTCTAAGTTAGATCAGCCAAATCAGAATGAACATTAGAGAAATTTTACGGGCTTATTATACTGAAAGTTTTCATGACATCATTATTTTTTAATGCTGACCTGTTTTTTTTTTTTTATTTCAATAAGCAGATTTATTTTGCAAAATATTTAAAGACAAAAGAAATATTTTAGCTGTAGCACTGTCTAGACTGCTAAGCAAGAGGAAGGCATATTTTTATTTTAAACCACATATTGACGGATCGGATGTTATCATGATCTGCCTTCCATCACGAATTACAATCAAACACGCACTTGAGCAAAAATTAAATGCTTGAGATTCAAAATTAAACGTTAAGCAGGACATGACTTCATCTTTTACAATGAAGAGAGAATGTATACATGAAATGAACATTGCAGAATTTAACACGATTACACTACTAAGCCAAATCTAAAAAAATTATTAAGCACCCCAAAAAGAAACAATTCACCAATCATTCAGCGGAAACAAAATAGAAAACAAATAAAAAATTCATCCAAACTCGCGCTATGCGACCTTGGACTCCATATGTAAAAATGAACACATGAATACAAATATCCACAAGAACACAAGGATTACACAAGAACTATATGAATGAACACACACACACACACACACATATATATATATATATATATATATATATATATATATTATATATGCAGTAAAATCACAGAATAACACGTGATCTTATTAATAAGCAAACAACCACAGAGAAAAAAAAGGAAAAGAAACACGAAATCCGAGCGCTTTCGTGATATATTCACATTCTTTCTTGTCCTTGAAGATGTGAATATATCACGAAAGCGCTCGGATTTCGTTTCTTTTTCCTTTTTTCCCTGTGGTTGTTTGATATATATATATATATATATATATATATATATATGGTGAGTCACGGCGAAATGTCATAACTTCGGGAGCTTATAGCTGAGGTCATTCCCAGTCAAAAAATCCATATGAACATAGGTCCGATTCTTAACGGTTATGGAGCTATGGATATTTGAATTTCAAGCATGTGCATGCGTGACCTTGAACTGAATTGACAGTTACTTACCGAACTGAACTAACTACGCGGGAGAGTGTTGTGTTTCACAGCGGGCAGTTGATGTTTTGGCGTTCAGTATGCCTTTTACGTTTTCAAATGCCGAATATGCCGATATGGTGTATGTTTACGGATTTTGCGATGGAAATACTACTGCTGCTGTCGCTGAATACCAGCGACGTTTTCCAAATCGAAGAATTCTGGATCGACGAGTGTTTAGCAACGTTTTCTGAAGATTGAGAGAGAGCTGTTCATTTCCTAGCGTTACTCTTTTATCTGGGCGTCCGGTACAACAAGATGTGGCTGAACAAGAAAACATTATTCAGATGGTACAGCGGAGTCCTCATGTTAGTACATGAAGGATTTCCACACGTCTTAGAGTTCCTCAAACGACAGTATGTATAACGTTACACGAAGGCATTTATCCATACTACGTACAACGTGTTGAGCACCTCCAACCTGGGGATCGTGCCCAACGGCTGAAATTTTGTAATTGGATCAATGCCGATCGACAATTGCATCGATACGTCTTGTTCTGTGATTAGGCTCAAATTACCCGCGACGGTGTCAACAAAACTCGCAATTCACATGTGTGGTCAGAAATGAATCCTCATGCCATTGTGGAAAGTAATTTTCAACATCGGGTTAGTGTCATGTGTGGTGTGGTATTTTCTACGGTCAGCTGATTGGTCCGTTTATCTTCGAAGGTGGTCTTACAGGTGACATTTATCTACGATTTCTGCAAGACGAACTGCCACTGTTAGAAGATGTACCTTTGGCAACACGATTGCGTATGTACTTCCAACAAGACGAAACTCCTCCCCATTCTAGCCGTGCAGTGAGAAAGCATCTCGATGATCGCTTTCCTGGTCAATGGATCGGTCGTGGTGGTGCACAGAATTGGCTACCCAGGTCTCCGGACCTAACCCCTCTAGATTTTTATATGTAGGGGCGCTTGAAAGAGCTGGTGTTCCAGAGAAAAGTGGAAACGATATGCATTGCTCCGTCGCATTTTGGATGCTGCAGCCCTCATAAAGGACAATCGTAATGAACTAATGCGAACTACACGCGCGATTCACAGATGAGCCGCGATGTGTATTGAGGCCGAGGGTAGTCATTTTGAACAGTTATTGTAAATTCATAAATAAAAGCTTTAGCAGCTATTTGTTCGCTTATTCTTATTTTTAAACATTCAAACATCCATAGCTCCATAACTGTTAAGAATCGGACCTATGTTCATATGATGTTTTTGACTGGAAATGACCTCAGCTATAAGCTCCCGAAGTTATTTCATTTCGTCGTGACTCACCCTATATATATATATATATATATATATATATATATATATATATATATATCCCCGCAAGGGGGTTCTAAGCTCGTGCTCTTGAGTGCTCTTTGTGCTCGTTTGTACGTGCTTGTTCCTGGAGGTTTCACGTGCGCCCTCCCGGCCCTAGCACCCAAGGATGATGGGCTCGACCCTGCAGTCCTTGTCATCCTTGGTCTTTTTCCACTTCGACTGTCCCCTCCACCCTTTCTTTTTCCTCTGTCTTTCCTCTCACTTTTTCTTTGTTTTTCCGCTGAGATATGCCCTTTAAATAGAGGCGAATCGGTTCTTCCCGAACTAAAAAAAAAAAAAAAAAAATATATATATATATATATAATATATATATATATATATATATATATATATATATATATATATATATATATATAGGAAGAGAGGTACACCATCATCTACATATGGGAAAATGATAGAAAAACTGGTACCAAACCTAAAACTAAACCCAATTACCATTCAAACAACGCTGGAAACTAGGAAAGGCAGAATATGTAGTATTCCCAAATTAAAGGCCCGACAAGGAACATCCTCAACACTGAAGGAAAATAGCTTTGTTGTCAGGGGGCCAAGACTTTTCAATCAGCTTCCAAAGGACCTCAGAAACGTTACAGGGCTGAAAGTTAGTCTTCAAGAGAAGACTAGATGCCTGGCTTCAGGACGGTATCAGATGAGCCGGGTGTACCGGGCTATGTACGGTGGAGAGCGCAAGAAAGCAACTCGCTCCTCCACCAAGCCAGACCTAGAGGCGGGGCCACCAGCTTGACCTCTGTGTGAAGAGAGACCAACGCACGAAACGAAACAGCAACAAGGTTAACAAGGTGTGTGTATATATATATATATATATATATACAGTATATATATATATATATATATATATATATATATATATATATATATAAGAGAGAGAGAGAGAGAGAGAGAGAGAACAAAGAAACAGATAAAGAACAGACAAAGAAATTCGTTCCTCTTCGACGTCGGCAGACATCTTAAACACGTGGTGTTTAAGGACACGGGAACAAGAGGACGCTTGTTTAGGCGTCTCAAAAACCTGCGAATGTTAGCGTCCTAAGAGGTTATATAAGGCGTAGATTACTGGCACTCGTCCTCACTCCGCTCGTACTTCTACACTCTCTACGGAGTGCCATCACCGACTTTAGCCGGCTGCATTCCAAGTAGAGTGGCCATTTCCAAATTTCCAAAAAGGAGGACACTGCATATGTGGCCGTACGTTAATATATATATATATATATATATATATATATATACAGGGTGGGCGGAAAGTAGCTCCCTATTTTGGATTGGTAAAAAAATACGTATATTATCCATTTATTTCAGAAGAAATAATATGAAAAGGTAGGCATACATGGTAGGTTTTCTCTGAAATTCAATGTGGGCTCCAACTCTTTCCACCAGCTTCTGGAGCCGCCCAGGAATGGCGTTCACTGACTTTAGCAGAACTCCGGCGGGATGGAGGACATGACTTCCCGAATTCGGTCCTCCAGTTCTTCCAATGTCCTCGGTTTGGTGCGGTAGACTTCTTCTTTTACCCACCCCCAAAGAAAGAAGTCGCACGGTGTCAAGTCGGGGCTCCTGGCTGGCCATTGATGTGGACCACGACGACCCATCCAACGCCCAGGGAAGTGGGCATCCAGCCACTCACGGACAACAAGAGCGAAGTGCGGAGGGGCGCCATCTTGCATAAATATCAGATCGTCGATGTTCTCCCATGTGCTGACAACCGGCCAGACCTCGTTTCGCAACATAGCAAGGTACCGCTCAGCATTTATGGTGTTGCGCAGAAGGAACGGGCCCACAACCTGATCTGAGGTCATACCACACCACACCGTTACACTGAACCGATTCTGCCGTTTTTCAGCGGTAACCGTGCGACTTCTTTCTTTGGGGGTGGGTAAAGGAAGAAGTCTACCGCACCAAACCGAGGACATTGGAAGAACTGGAGGACCGAATTCGGGAAGTCATGTCCTCCATCCCGCCGGAGTTCCTGCTAAAGTCAGTGAACGCCATTCCTGGGCGGCTCCAGAAGCTGGTGGAAAGAGTTGGAGCCCACATTGAATTTTAGAGAAAACCTACCATGTATGCCTACCTTTTCATATTATTTCTTCTGAAATAAATGGATAATATACGTATTTTTTTACCAATCCAAAATAGGGAGCTACTTTCCGCCCACCCTGTATATATATATATATATATATAGCGGATCGACAAGAAATAGACCAACAAATAGACGGACAAATCCTTTCCTTCCACGCCTTCATCAAACATTCTTGGAAAACACACGTGGGCAAAGAATCAAACAATGAAGCGTCTGTTCTTCTTCCAAACGCCGCCAAAAGCGAGCCCTTAGCAACTAAAGGACGCGGGCAAGGCGTCTTAAGATTTGGCGCGAAGTTCTACGTTACAGGAACTACGTATAAAAGCGAGCACCCACTTACACTCATTCTCACTCACACACACACACTCGCTTTCCACCTCCTCGAGCAGATCTCATCACGTCAACCGCCCTCCGGCTTCCTGCCGGAGGAGCGGCCTGCTGCTTCCTTCAAGGCTTACGATTCATCAAGTAAGACCTTCTACAGACCGCCTGCAGAAGCAATCCTTCGAAGCCCAACCAGAATCACTTCGGGCCTACAGTTTACGAGGTCAGCCTTCAAGTTTCTCTACCGTCCTCGAGATATATTCAGCACCTCAGGCCTACGCCTGCAAGATCATTTATAGGCCATCCTGTACCTCGAGAAGTCACATCACCTCAGGCCTACGTTTTACGAAGCCTACATCAAGCATCTCCATCATCTCGAGAGGCTTAACGGACAACGACAACTCGAGCCTACGGTAATAGGTTCCTCTTCGACACTCCTTCAACAGCGGTTTCATCGTCCCGTAAATATAAGTACATCTCTAAATAAATCACATGAAGCCTACATTAGCCTACCGCCGAACGGTAGGCTATACTCCCAAAGTGTGTAATTAAGCGTTCCAACTGACTCTCGTGAAAGAACGCAGTAGGCCTATTATCCAATTCAAGTGTCATTTCAATACCGTAATTCCGTATCATCCGTTATGTTCAATTCATATATTTATGTGATAACTAAATATTCTCTTGGCGTAATCACTTAGCATCACATAATGGTCTTATATATAATGATATTTGTGTAATCATTGTCAAGCATTTCAATCCATTATTACTAGGCCGCATCAATTATTCTATGTGCATCCATGCAATCATTTAGCCTACTTAATCAGTGTCACGTATTCTATTCAGTCTACCAAACGCACGTGCATTCTGTATATCATTTACTAGGCCCATTCTATGTTCCATATCGCATGCCATTTACATACCATCAATGAGTATATTACTTATTACGTGTCAATTAAGCTATTAACATTTCATCTTATTAGCTAAGCTCTATGTCATAAGCATAACGTAAAGCTATCAATTAATTACTGTCAATTCTTTGTTGTACCACCGTGAATAAATAACGGCTTTATTTTCATAATAAAATACAAAACTATAAGGTGTCTTTTATAATCTTAATATTAATTTGCTTGGGTGTAATCCAAGCTGGTGACCCTCGCTGCCATTCCGGTCGCTTCCAATAGTATGGTGGGCCTACTCCATTAGCTACTTTTCAATTGGTGATACTTTACATCATAAATTATTAGCCCAGCCTATCATTAATAAACAATCCGTCATTGCAGCAATTAATCATTAGCATACAATCAAATCATTATCACCTTAAACGGCTAAAACTAGGTCCACTATATATATATATATATATATATATATATATATATATATATATTAATATATATATACCGGGTGTCCGAGAATTATCTGTACAATTTTTGGCTGTTATTAAAAGTCAACCATGAAGTATAGAAATTCCAGTGTTGTCCCATTGTACAGAGAATCTCATTAAGTTTTTTCTGATACCACGTTTTGACAAGTTTTTTAGAAATGTACGCGGGTGACAGACATTGATGATTTAAAAGCAAGAATCACAGCTGCTATTGAGCGAATTGATGTGGATATGCTGCAGCGTACATGGCAACATTTGGAGTATCGATTGGATGTTTTGCGAATCACTAATGGTGCACATATCGAATGTTTGTAACAACGTTACTTTAATAAAAGAAACTTGAAAATACAGATTCTAAATAATCTTGTTTAAGAATTTTACGTGTGTTATCAAGAATTTTATTAAAAGATGAAATTGTACAGATAATGTTCGGACACACTGGAATTTCTAAAAAACTTGTCAAAACTTGGTATCAGAAAAAACTTAATGAGATTCTCTGTAAAATGGGACAACACTGGAATTTCTACACTTCATGGTTGACTTTTAATAACAGCCAAAAATTGTACAGATAATTCTCGGACACCCTGTATATATATATATAAACTTAAAGAAATGAATACACTGCGCCCTCGATATATGCGAGGGATAGGTTTTGCTAAAACCTCGCATAATGCAAATTCGCATATATCGAACTTATAGTTAAATGAAAAAATAGGGATGTGTTCCACAACCAGTATTTTTTTACCCTCCCGGCAGCCCAACAATAAATATGCCACTTTTTTATACCAAAAACATTCAACAAGATAACAGTAATGCTATATTACATCAATACTGTACAGTATAAATATTAAAGGACATAGTAAGCTGAAGGCCCAGTACTGGGCAGAGGACGTTTAGAAGCCATGTCTACAATAAACAGTAAGACAAAACTAGAAAAAGCACTCAAAAATAGTGAAAAACACAACACAGTCTAGAGCACAACGCACACGCTACAACGGTTTATGCGAGACTGTTGTTGTTTGGCGGGAACACGTCGGTGCGCTCAACGGTTGAGCAATATTTCACACCAGGTGGCGCATAAATGTGAATTTTTTCCGCATATACTGAATTCTTAGTAGAAATAGGGTCTTCGCATAACAGCGAATTCGCATATGCTGAAGACGCATATATCGAGGGCGCAGTGTATTCATTTTTACTCCTTGGGCAGACTGACTGCCCGACTCGTAGTCATGAAATTGAAAACAAATGCGGCTTATCAGCAGTGTTGCCAACTACATCTAATAAAAATACGTTAACGGTTATTATGGCCTTCAGTACCCGCTATTTTAAGTGTACCTGAGGTAATTTATATAATTCTTTTTAGCCAGACCCCAAAAAGGAGGACAAATTAACGTCCGGCTTAAGGTGGCTCCGGATGGAGGACAGTGCTCAAAAGGCGGAGTGTCCGGCCTAAAGCCGGACGTCTGGCCACCCTAATTCCAAGTCACATTTCAACCGTTATACCAGAACGAAGCAACACTGAAGTACGCTACAATTCCTTCCTGCAAGAAAGAAAATCACAGCTGTAGGCGTCTAGTTGGCCTCTTTACTACAACCCTACCGGTTCTCAGCACATCAACCTCATTTAGGCCTACACTCTACAAGGTCAACCTTCAAGTGTCTCTTCATCTCCAGAGGTATTCAGCATTTCGGGCCTACAGTGTACAAGGTCAACCTTCAAGTATCTCTTCATCTCCAGAGGTATTCGGCATTTCGGGCCTACAGTCTACAAGGTCAACCTTCAAGTATCTCTGAAATCTCCGGAGGTATTTCAACATTGTCGGTAAGCTCTCTGTTCCTCGTTCTTAAGCAATTGTCGTGAAGCCTACACAGTGCAATCGCAGAACCGCGTTTTAGGCTATACCCAAGTGTTTTCAATACCGTTCAAGCTAACTTTCTCGTTAGAATTGCAGTAGGCCTATTCCAAGTGTCATTCCAATACCGTAATTGTGTGTCACCCTGTTATTGTGTTCTTTCATGTAATTCATTTTATTTTTCATCCGTTTGTGATCCTTTTAAGTGTTTCATTATTGACGGCCTAATCCACTTAGAGTGTACCAAACGTACGTGCATTCTTTCTCTCATTAATAGGCTGCAGCATCTATTCTATGTTCCATTTATGCATAACTCTTTAGCCTACCTAAATCAGTGTATTACGTAATCCATTCAGTGTACCAAAACGTACGTGCATAATTTCTATTATCATTAGGCTGCATCATTTATTCTATGTTCCATTTATGCATAACTTTTAGCCTACCTAAATTAGTGTTCATCACCCGGTGTATTACTTAACAATTAATCTGTATAACATTTCCTTATTTGCTAATCCTGTCATATTTAGCATACTATAAATGCCGTTATATAATTGTTAATCACCGTAAATACCTTCATTGCCATATTAATCACTATGAACAAATAAATTATTTATCTTAAACACAAAATCACAAGTTAATTTTTCTAACTTTAACAATATTATTTGCTTGGGTGTAATCCAAGCTGGTGACCTCGAATCAATTCGTATCACTCAAAAGTAATTATAGTAGGCCTACTCCATTAGCTACCTTAAAACCGGTGATACGCTAGGGTGACCAGACGTCCTGCATTTTGCAGGACTGTCCCGCATTTAGAGTTTCTGTCCCGCAAAAAACATTGACCAATAAGGGACAATGCAATGTCCCGCATTCTTGTATTTATGCAATTTTCGTACAAATGAAATGTAATTTGTATTCATTATCGTAGATCTGGCATCCGCGCATCCCCTCATAAACGTTTTAAAACGTTTTTGAAACCTCCAGTACGACAGACCTCGACGGCCGACGCTCGTCAGTTAAAATTTTGAATTATAATGGTGTTGACGTGTTATTTAATTGTCAGAGTACCCATACATTTTAAAAATGACTTCAAAAAAAGTGCACTTTCAATGAAGATTTAGAAAAGAATATCCTTTTATTAAAAAAGCAAAGAGTGAGAGCATGGTAAAATGTATTAAATGTTTTTCTACTTTTTCAATTGCAAGTGGTGGGAAATGTGACATGAAACGTCATTTAAACTCTACTAAGCATAAACAAGCTGATGCCTGCGTTTCATCAAGTAGGCCTTTGACAACGTTTTTACAGAGTAAAGATTTTGATGAAGAGAAAAATGAATATCTGAACAAAGAAATACCTCTCCTTAAGAAAATACATTCCAGTGCCAAGTACAATTAAATAAAATGTTTTTCAATAAATTAGGTAAGTAAACTATATAAAATTACTTTTTGGTAGTACAATTATTTGTCCGTTATATATCTTTGAAAGATAAAGTAAAATGCCTATAGAGTGCTGCAAAATGCTTTTAAAAGGTATTGGTTGACCTGTGGAGTGTTATCGAGATATCATACGAGTATATTAGTGTACCAATGGATCCTGTCCCGTATTGTGATCGCAAAAATCTGGTCACCCTAGTCACTGATACCGTAGGACATCATAAATTGTTGACCCAGCCTGTCATTAGCAATCAATCATTCCATCAATTAATCATTAGCATTAAATTAATCAGCATCACCTCACTCGGCTAATACTAGGCCCATATATATATATATATATATATATATATATATATATATATATATATATATATATATGTGTGTGTGTGTGTGTATATATATATATGGACGAAAACAAAAAGAAATCCCTATCAATTCCAATAGTATAATCTTATTGGTGTATCTTAATGTATCTTAATATAATGTATCTCATCTGATATTTTTTTGTTCTTGATCGAAGCAAAAACAAAATCCAAATTTGGAAGTAACTTCAAGACTTTTTCTTCCCTTAAAACTCCCCTCACGTTTCCAGTTCTCTCTCTCTCTCTCTCTCTCTCTCTCTCTCTCTCTCTCTCTCTCTCTCTCTCTCTCTCTCTCTCTCTACTGGCGTGTCTTTCCGCGAAGGGATTGGAGTTATGAAATGTTTTACGTATGAAAGAATAATTGTGTATCGAATTTCTAAATACACACACACACACACACACACACACACACACACACACATATATATATATATATATATATATATATATATATATAAATAAATGAAACATTTGTAGGGACTGTGGATGTATTGCAGGATTACAGGGATTACAGTTCGTTGACTGTAACCATGTGAGAATTTTGTGCCAAACGTGCAAAGAACTATTAATTTTCTTAACAACGTTTATTATTATTGTACGGATGAGATGAAAGGGAGAGAGATAAATAGAGAGAGATAAATAGAGAGAGAGATAGAGTTAATCGGCAAGTATAAATCGATCTCTCGACTATTTTTGAGATTAGTTGGTACTGACCCATTTTTGGTCATTTTAGAAGATTTATGCAAAATGAACAATACTGTGTGTGGGTGTGTATATATATATATAAAAGAGAGAGAGAGAGAGAGAGAGAGAGAGAGAGAGAGAGAGAGAGAGAGAGAGAGAGAGAGAGAGAGAGAGTGTGTTCTATAAGTCCTATAAGGCGGAAATTGTCAATTTCCGCCTTTTCCTGAGGAGTTACGTAACTCACTTCCAGATGAGCCAGTGCGTGTTATTTTACCTGCAACAGTAAAAAGGTCCCAAAACAAAGCAGCAATTTGAACATTTTTGTTTTAGTTCTTATGTATTACTTTGGTAAGTTTAATTTAAAATAAATTTTACTATGAGACCGGATTTATGGGACACCCTGTATATATATACACACAGGGTGTTTCAGGTCGACCCTAGAAATATGGAAATTGGCGGAATTTGTAGTTTCTATTTGGTATTTGAAGTTTGTCTTAGTAATTCCATAACTAATATGAAGTGTTTCTTTTTATTTGCAGGTAAAACTTCAAATACCAAATACAAACTACAAAATTCCCCCAATTTCCATATTTCTAGGATCGACCTGAAATACCCTGTGTGTATATATATATATATATATATACACACACCATAAAATCTGACCGCGCATCGGTTATTGAACATTTTTATATCTCATAAATATACAAAACTCGGAGAAATTGAAAATGCAACATAAAATATATTCAGAATATATTTATTTTTACACACAAAATTACTACATTTTTATTCATTTTTTCTCATTTTCATTTTATTCATTTATGAAGAAAATAGTATTTTGTTGACTTAAACTTTTAAAAGGAAATATTTGAACAAAATATTCGTTTTATTTTTAGACAACCCAAAATTTTTGTTTTCATTTTACAAAATGAATTTTGTTGATAATAATTTGATGCAGTAAACAAATATTTAGCTGATCTCGAGCGTAATCTGCATTTGTTTGTTTGTTTGTTTGTTTGTTTGTTTTAAATAATTTGTTTAAAATTAAACAAATTATATTCATTTTCGAAGTTACCAAAATGTTTATTTTTCTGATTTTTTTAATCAGAATTTTTTCCCTTATATTTAACTTAACTAACTTTACTGTAATATATATAGTGTATATATATATATATATATGAGTATATGCACTTATCCATAGTATATACAGAAAAATATACAGAATATATATACAGAAATAAACGTGAAAGCATTTTACATTAAGTGGTCGAACCACTTTTCTTGACATTTTTCCTATAACTTGCAGTAAATTTTTAACTTGTTACACCATCCCAAGTTAAGGATGCCTTCAGCAAATTGGATATTTATATTTTTGCTCTACTCTGCTTCACATTGGAAATTTAGTAAATCGTATTTTTTAGGCAAAAAATTTTATATTTGCATTTAAAAACTTATATTTGGTAGAAAATAAAGAAGTGAACTGTTTTTAAACTAAACCAACTAATATTAACCGTTTCTACACGTGTGCATGTATGCGTATTGATTGATTGGTTGAGTTTAATGGTGCACCAACCGAATGGGTCATTAACACTAGCATGTATGCGTATATATATGGAATGAATTTCACAGTTAAACACGTGAACTGAATGAATGATGTAAACCCACAAGGAAAAGGAAAACTGATTCCAAGGCCTTTCGTGTATTCAGAAGTACACCTCGTCGGTGTACTTCTGAATACACGAAAGGCCTTGGAATCAGTTTTCCTTTTCCTTGTGGGATTACATCATATATATATATGAGGATGAAATTGCAAAGCTGTGGAAAAACCACTACTCTAACATTCTTAACAGTGTGAGTAGGGATAATCTTAAGATAGATTGCAGCGAAACGATTGTGGGAGGGACAAGGGAAAATATTTTGATATCATTTTCTGAAGTAAAGAGGTTAATTAAAGAGTTAAAGACTGGTTCTGCGTCAGGGGTAGATGACTTATCGAATGAGCACTTAAAATATGCAAATGACGTAGTATGTCTGCATATATCATTGCTCCTATCAGCAATGCTTGCTCATAGCTCTATCCCTGCAGAGTTCATGAGGTTATATATCTTGCCCCTGGTCAAAAATAAGTATGGAGACATTCTGTCCAGCAATAATTACAGGCCTATTGCTGTCGCTTCCTGCTTCTCGAAACTACTGTACTATAAAAACTTTTGTTACTCCGATTAAATGATTTCCTATGGACATCGCCTAATCAGTTTGGCTTTAAAAGGTCCCACTCAACTGACCTGTGTATCTCTGTACTTAAAGAAACAATATCTAAATACATTGACTGTAATTCAACTATTTATAGCTGTTTCCTTGATATAAGTAAGGCATATGATAGGGTCAACCACAATATTTTATTTGCAAAACTAGAAGACAGGAAGGTTCCCATGTACATATTAAATTTGAAATTTTGGTATTCCCACCAATCTTTTACTGCTAGGTGGGGCAATGTATTATCCGAGTGTTTTGGCTCCTCTTGTGGGATGAGACAAGGTTCCTTGCTCTCCCCTATGCTGTTTAATGTGTATATTGACGGATTAATTGCTTCACTTAATGAGGTAACAGTGGGATGTTGTATAGATAATACAAGGATAAATAACTTAGTTTATGCCGATGATATGGTGTTAATAAGTCCCTCTGTTAAAGGTCTGGATCGGCTACTAAACGTCTGCGAAGTGTATTCGCAGAAACATGATATTCTTTTTAATGTTACAAAAACTAAGGTTATGCATTTTCATCCTAAAAGCTATAATCAGCCAGCTGATATAAGGTTTAAAATGAATGGTGAAGTAATTGAGGAAGTACAAGAGTTTAAGTATTTGGGTCAAACTATTACCAGCTCCTTGAGGGATGACTCGGATATAAGAAAACAATCTCGAAGCCTGTGTGCTAAAGCGAATATGACCATAAGGAACTTTCCATTCTGTACAAGTAAAGCTAAAGACACATTCTTTCGTACTTTCTGCAGTAATATATACGGACAGTAACTCTGGGTGAATTATAAAAAAGGTTCTGGCAGAACCCTAAATTTGATGTACAACAGGTCTTTTAGACTCTTACATAAATTACCCCCGAGATGCTTAGCTTTGCAAATGTTTGCTACCCGCAATGTCCCGACCTTCCCGGAGGTAACAAGACGTGCTCAACACAGTCTAATGCAAAGAATTAAAAAATCAACCAACCCGATCATCCAAGCTATCCATGAGTCCTGCCATTTATCCTCTAAGCTATGGACTTCTTGGTATGAAAACGTCTGTCTGTAGTTCCACTTAACTTCGACAGTGCAGTATTATTTCTAATCAATTGTATATATTTCTATCCTTAGTATATGAACTGTCATTGTATTATAATATTTGTCATATGGACTATAGTCTGCCAATAAACATTTTCAATTTCATTTAAATTTCATTATATATATATATATATATATATATATATATATATATATATATATATATATATATATGTAGATGGTTTGTCGTTTGGAAATATAATTTATTTGTGTTTATAAAATATTCACAATAAAACTTTACAGTAAGAAAATTAAGTTAAAAATTGCCTCTTGTAACTAATTGAAGCAATTATTATATTTTGGGGATGGGTACCAGCAATGAGAGTGATGTTGGTATTGGTATGCAGTTTTTTGTATCTGGTACTGGTATTTGAGGCAAATTAGTACTGATAAATGATAATACCACCAATTGAAAGTGGTTACCGGTAAATACCAGTATATTACCAACTTTTTTTTACTTTCGAACAGTTCCTATGTTGCAGAGTGAATAACGTGACCTACGGAAAGGTAATTTTTAATACCTATTAATTTCAGTTTTATGATCCTTTGTATAAGAAGCTGTTCAAAACAAGAGTATGACAAATTAAAACAAATTGCTTTGCAACAGAAACTCTTAAACTTTTTATATAGGAACTTGCTAGTCTTGAAAAAAGAAAATATCACATTAATAATGACAGGCTTGATAAGGACAAGGTTGAGTTATAACACATTCGGTTTATTATCTTCAGTCTGTACAAAGTCCATCGGGTTTTAGGAACAGAATATTATTGACTGAATTTACAGATACCAATGTCCTTCAGTTATTTAAAATGTAATGCACTGTAGAAAATGGTCTTTTCATGCTGACTTGGGTTGGTGGAAGGACAGAAACTATCCGTGCTGCATCTACCAAGGATTTGGTCTCTTAGCTGCTCACCACAACGAAACAGAAAAGTCCTTGTTGCTTTTCACACGAGGTTCACTGTCATATGTACAAGTAGTGCAGGCTTGCTTAAATGCCATCTGACCCGTACAAGCCTTTTTTTTTCTTGCCGCAGAAGTTTCTCTAATTCTTCATCATTGCCTTCGTCAGCAGAGCTGCTTGACAACATTTCTTCTTCATTATCTGGAACTTCCTCAACTGCAGTCATGTGCTTTTCTTTTGGAGCAACTTTTATTTCAAGCCTAACTTGGGTTTAATTTGAATAACTAGTTATGGCAGTAGGCTTATTTTATTTCATAAAGGCAATAAAATAGGCTACATTACCTGAAATTTTTTTAGACTACGGCCAGTTTTCATAAACAAGAAACTCTTCAAATTATTTAGGTTAACAGAATTTTTTTTAATTAGTACAGAAAGGAACGTAAACTTTGTTACAGTACAGTATAGTACTGTTCTGACTAATTTATTACATTTCTTTAAGGAATACGACAAACTAGACTGAATAACTTCAGACTAACTGAAGAAACACTTTAACTTGTTTTAAACTAATTGTCCCCAAATAGGCCTAGAAGGAAAGTGATACTTAAGTGCTGAATGCAACATTTTCTTCTCCCAGCACAGCACCAGTTGGACTCGGCAATTTTACAATTTCAGCATTTGGCTATTCCTACAATAAGCTTATCTCATGCATAACATAAGATTCATTTTTAACTGACAATCTTAAATTTTCAGTGCATCATAAATTAAGAATTTTCATTTAAAATTTTTACTATTTTTATTATAGTTATCCTTTAATCCCTCCATCTTATCTGATGCTTGTCCCAGAGCAGAGTGAGGTTATGATTCACTCTTATTTAAATTTTGCTCTGTACAGTTGTGAATATTGATATTATTTGAATAAAAAACAAATGCTTTAACATTTCCTATTCTAATGACTAGTGATGCACCGGAGCTCCGGCTCCGGCCGAGCAGGAGTTCCGGCCATTTTAGAAAACCTCCTGCTCCGGCCGGAGGTCTCACTAAACTCCGGCATCTGGCCGGAGGTGCCAAGTACACCAAACTCAATTCTGACAACTTTTAGTTTTAATTCTATAAAACTATAAAACCTCATTTCTGCACCTATCCGAATATTTCAGTTCTCAGATGACTGTAATAATTTATTTTATGAGTGATCAGTGATTGTATTAATATTTCAGTTCTCAGTGACTGTAATAATAATTTATTTTATGAATGATCAGTGATTGTATTAATATTTCAGTTCTCAGTGACTGTAATAATAATAATTTATTTTATGAGTGATCAGTGATTGTATTAATATTTCAGTTCTCAGTGACTGTAATAATAATTCATTTTATGAATAATCAGTGATTGTATTAATATTTCAGTTCTCAGTGACTGTAATAATAATTTATTTTATGGGTGATCAGTGATTGCATTAATAATTATTGATTTGATATAGGCTACTTTACTCAGCATTCAGCAAGACATCATAAGTTTCATAACCTGAGGATATTCTGTTCAGTGGGAATTTTTAGAGAAATTAGCACACACAAAGCATAGAAAGTCGACTTTTATAAAGTTTAAGTTATTAAAGACTTAATAATTTAAAATAGCAGGACTATAATATATAAACCCTAAATAGCTGAGACGATGGACCACACACACACACTCACACACACACACACACACACACACATATATATAAATACTGAAATAAATCAATTGGCCGGAACCTCCGGCCAGAGGCCGGAGGAAAAAACACTAAGCTGGAGGTTCCGGCCCTCCGGCCTTGGGCCAAAATCTGCCTCCGGTGCATCACTACAGTAATGACAAATTAATTTTTAGGATTTGGCTCTGTAAAGCAATAAATGTATATAAATACAGTACAAAATTTTCTCCCCTTCCTCCGGCAAAGTTGGTCTGTGGGCTGCAATAAAGACAAAAAAAGACAAAAGCTTATATATATATATATATATATACACGACTCTTCCAAGCAAGCACTTGCTCTCATGCCGACACAGGATTTCCCTCGGACGCATCTCCCTTAATTAAACAAAGCGCTTCATTGTTCTCAACCAGAGACAGCGCATCGAAGCTCTCCCTCTCGGCTCGACGTTTCCATAACGACGACTTCGCATATACTGTAGCTTTGAGGCACTCAGTTCAAGCTACCTAAAGCTGTGACGTGAATAATGTGGGATAATTTTCTTAAACTTGGTTGCAACAAATTTCAGGTTCACAATCTATTCCATCGATTCCTCAAAGACCACTTTACATTCCAAAATTCTTTATATATTTACTATGAGGGCAAGGCAACCATAAAAAGAACAAGAAAATGTTTATAAAACATACTGAACGGATCGCACATAATATGACACCAAAAAAAAAAGAAGGAAAATAATTTTTTGGTAAAATTCGAACATTTTCACCTATTAACATTACCAAATAATAATTTAATCAGTATACATCAATTTCTGAACGTTGTTCAATTAGCACACCATGTCTTTATGTCTGTCGAAAACGGACAACGGATCTTTTAAATTTTTAGTCGCAGCTCTCCTGCTTACTTCACTGGAATGGAAAGGGTTGCATCACCATGCAACAGATCAGCACGCGCTCAGGTTGTGCTTTCTCTCTAAAAACATTGCAAAAAAGGGATGTCGTCCAATTCAAAGAGGATCAAGGGGATGGAGACACTGGCGTAGCAATGTGGGGGTGTGTGTGCAGTTTTTTGGGGCGGCAAATTTGTTGCCAACAACAGTTCCATATACACATTTTGTGATTAATAAATTTACCAGGTAAATGTAACACCGTTACATACGTATATAGGCGTTAAAGTAACGGTAAATCCGTTACATAGGTCTAAAATGTAACGTACAAAGGTAACTACGTTTTTTTTACCATGCAACGCGTAGCAGCATCTACCGCCAATTTCAATTAGCGATGCCCACCTATCGTCTAGCCTTTATGGTTTTAATTTTTTAGCAATTTTATGTATTTTAAGATTGACATCGTTTTTATCGCAATTTTGTCGTTTTAAACTAGCAAATGTAAAGTGTATTATATTTTATAAATTATTCTCTCGAGAAGTTTAATTTTTGTTTTCGGATCCTGAGATATGTCCATATCTCAGGTGGGGAACTGAAAGTAAAGGAGTCGTTTCTCGATTTCATGCCGCTGGAAGGCAAGACGGCTGACGTTTTAACAGAACAAATCGTTAGCAAACTGCAAACGACGGCCTTGACCCCATGAATCTCCGTGGTCAGGGGTACGACAATGCCGCTACGATGGCCGGGGTTCACCGTGGTGTTCAAAGGCGAATCACCGATATCAGTCCAAAGACTGTCTTCATTCCCTATACCATCCCTTAATTTGACTGGGATTCACTCCGCTGCAACTACAGTGAACGTCGTGACATTTTTCGGGACATTCGAGCAAATTTACCAGTTTTTCTCTGTCTCAACTTACCGGTGGGAAATCTTCAAGCAGTTCGTCCCAGGGAAGATGGTGAGGTGAATTTGCGAGACTTGATGGAGCTCCAAGCACGATGCAGTTGATGCTGTATGGTCCCACCTGTATGAAATATCCTAAGCCCTGGAGCAGCTTCGTGATAGTAACGCCGAGACGCAAGACACACGGTCAGATGCAGCTATTTTGTTGAATAACATGATAACCTCCATTTTTACTGTATACCTATTCCTTTGGAAGCCAATGGTAACTGCCAAAAAATCCTCCAAACGGATGGGCTAAGGCTAGATGCCTCTGCTGCCAAATTGGGGGGCCCTTGTTTTATTTTTCCAAAGTGAGCGGGATAACATCGTAGAGGTGAAAACCAAGCCGCCTAATTTTGCGAGCAAATAGGAATCTCTACAGAGCGGCGGATACGGAGGAAAAAGAGAATGTCAGGGGAAGACACCGAGGACATAGGTCTCTCATTACAAGATAAGCTCAAAAGGGAGCAGTATGAAGTCTTGGATCGGCTACACGAGGAAACGGCCCGACGCACCTATCAGATGAGTGACATGATCATTAAATTTGGGTTTCTCACATCACTCAATTACCTGATGGACCTATCCAACGACAACGACATTGCCACGAAAATCCACCATCTCACAGAGACGTACGACGATATCATCACCAGCGAGCTACAGAGGGAGATTCTTCGTCTTCGTCGACACATCAACATCAAACCAGTGAGAAGGAAGCGGTGGACTGGAAGGCACATGAAATCCTTCAATATATTGTGAAGTAGGGATTCGAAGAATCTTTCCGTAACCTTCTCATCATACTGAGAACATTTCTCACCGTGTGTGTGAGCGTTGCAACGGGTGAGAGGAGCTTCTCAAAACTGAAATTGATTAAGACCTACCTCAGATCCACAATGAGCCAGGCTAGGCTCAGTAATCTAGTCATCCTCTCCAGTGAGCGTGAACTAGCCGAGTCAATTGACTTCGAAGCTGTGATAGACGAGTTTGGCTCACTGAGGGCTAGAAAGATATGAACCACACCGTCACAACAACAACTGCACGCTTGGTAGGCCAATGAGCATTTAGAAAGGCGGAAAACAAAAGTGTAACTGTTTAATTGCAAATATACTGTATTTAATTAGATTTGTAATAGTTATTTCATTAGGCTTTGTGTTTAATTCAGCACGTAAGTTCTGAGGGGGCGGCACTTTGAGATCTCGCCCCGAGCGGCATTTTTCCTCGATACGCCACTGGATGGAGATATACTGAAAGTGAAACCACGTACCGGAATTGGACGGGATATGCTACTCTAGAATCTGACGAGGAAACTCGTCACTCTTCTCAAATTCTTTTCAGTGAGCGTTGCCTCTCTGCTACGTCCAGCTGAAAGGCTCCCTACATGGTATTGATTAAACGATCATTGGCCGTGGGTAGTTTTACAACGAACCTACTGTGTACCTACAGTATATGGACAGTAAAGCCTTAAACACTCGTCCAAACTCTCGTGATTCGCCTACCTAGTAGTAAGACGCACACTGAGCCAAGCATCGAAACAGTCGGACCAGGACTGCCCGAAAATACCATTAGGCACAAACACTCAAAACTGTCCTGCACTCAACTCGCTGCACATTCGGTTCCGTCTCTCGTTCGCTCGTCTCGTCGGTGATCGATCACCTTACTCGGGTTAACTAAACGCCACTGGTGGAATACGGATTCAACTTAGTTGCTTCCAAATCGACCCTTTTGAAATTTTGAAGAAAAGTATCTAAACGTTTGTACTTCTACTGATTATCACTTTTCACGTTTAATTTACAAAATTTTCTCAACACCACTCGAAACAGTAACCATTATTTGCTCTGGCCAAATTTAATGAAAAAATAACAAAAATTACAGAATTTCGCAACACTTTAATCGCGCCCTAGCTACCAATAAGGTAAATTATGGTATATACATCGAGAAAGAGAATAAAAATAGGATCACCTGAAGATCAGGGCCCCCAGCCTCAATTACCAAATGATATCTTCGTTAAAACTAACGAAAATATCACGACTTAACCTAACCAATCGTCAAGGGCGTACAGTTGTCCTAACCGGGCATTCAATTTAATTTATTATTATATTTGGTACTGTAAAGAATAAAACAAGAATACATGGGGGCCCTGATCTTCAGGTGATCCTAAAAATATATATCGAACAAACAAAACCATACAATACTGGACTGTATATAAATATGAATGCGCCCATACAGAGTAATCATAACTATAATTTTAAAAAAACATTACTGTTCAAACTATTTTTAGAAATAACATCTATACCAGAGCTTTCCAAACTTTTCACGTTGGCGACACACTAATTAATTTTTGTTATCAAATATCAAATATCAGATAATTTTTCAGTAGGTGGTTTATCTTGTAGCCGATTTTGTTGATACAAAAATCAAAATTTTCAAAATACAAAAAAATTGAAAATAATTAACTAAATTTGGCGACACACCTGGGAGGTATTGGCGACACAGTTTGGAAAGGTCTGATCTATACATTTAAATACAAAAGACCAAAATGGAAACCAAAAACTTCGCGCCATCAACTCACGACAACAACAAACCAACGTAACACCTCGTCGGAAAGCGCGGACAACACGGTCCTCAAGACGCCACAAAAACGTTACTGGCAATCTAAAAATGCCCTATTTCTGGTCAGCAATCTAAAGCTCCAAATACACTCGTGAGTAAAGTTAAAAAAATTACATATTTACCAAAAAATAATCATTGACTGACAAAATTTAAATATAAATATTGAAAATTAAATTAATGCGTTAATCCCAACCTGCAATGCTAAATTTCGCAGGAAGAAAACACCATAATTTACAAAACATCTGAGAGACAACACTCTCCATCATCATGATACCCAGTTGATCTGTAAAGCATTGTAAATCCATGCAATTCATCGTTACAGAGTGAAACTAATTACAATTTTTCATATTTATGAAAAAAAAAATTGCAACCATACTACATAATCGAAAATCAAAATTTTGAAGCAAATGTCCACTTTTTGTAAGCGAACCTCTGTATAAATAAGCACACCGGACAAAAAATTAGTCACCCCTAATAGCACCGATAGTAGGAAGTTCAAGGTCACACAGAGGGCGCTGATGTAGCATTGGTAAGTGACAAGTAGCGGTGACGTAGCACACAGGATCAGATCTGTTTCGTGAGGTGGTGAAGAACAAAGTGTGTTGGATATAGTCTGCAAAATGGGTCGTGAGGCAGACGTTACTCAGTGGCAAAAAGGAGCCATCGTGTTTGGCAGAGCCCACGGACACAAAATGTCTGAAGTAGCCCAATTTGTTGGTGTGTCAACGCGTACTGTCCAGCGAGTTTACAAAGAGTGGTGTAGTTCGCAATCAACTGACAATCGACGGCGTAACTGTGGCCGGAAAACAATTCTCGACAATAGGGGCCGCCGCCATGTTTCTCGTCTAGTAACTGCAAATCGTTTTCAAACCAGAGAACAATTGCTCCAAGAAACCAATGAGGTTCTCCAGCGACCAATTTCCGAACGGACATTGCGACGAGAACTGCATGCGATGGACATCTGGAGCAGGGTACCACGGAAGAGGCCGCCGTTAAAGCAAGTCACAAATTGGCACGTTATAAATGGGCTCAGAGGCACAAAAACTGGACTGCGGCAGATTGGAAACGTGTAATTTGGTCCGATGAGTCCCGTTTTTGTTTGTTCTCCAATGATGGGAGGCGACGAGTACATCGCAGGTCCAATGAAGCCTTTAATCCTGAATGCGTCGAAGGTGTTGTTCAGGCTGGAAACAGAAAGTGAAACGCAGGAATAGACACCCACGGACTCTGGCGGAACTTCGGGACCGGCTGATGAACGAGTGGCAGCAAATCGATGTTCAGTACATGCACAACCTCGTAGAGTCTCTGCCTCGCCGGATTCGTGCGGTTATCAAGGCCAGAGGCGCCGTCACACGTTATTAGGTACATTCTGAGAGGGGTGACTAATTTTTTGTTCGGTGTGCTTATTTCGAACCGAACCAAACTGCATTATATAATGAAATAATTTGTGATTATTATCTATACAAACGCGAGAGTATTACAAAAAACAATTTACTTATTTATACCGTACGTACAATAAATACAATTTTATTCAAAAACACTGCTTTTTGACAGTAAGATACCATCTCAGAATAAAACCTTACAAACCAGCCTGTTCAGAAAAAATTAAAACATTACTTTGGAAGTTGCATAAAAATTCATGAAAGGAAAAAATAAAAAGTCGGACTACCTATAAAATAAAATGAAGAAAAAAAGAAAAAGAACCAAAATTAATGCCATATATTGTAGACGGTACGCAAAGAATTTATCAAAAGAATTTACTAAAACAATTTCTTTTTAAATTATATGTGAATAAAGAACGTAATGTTTAATGAACGAATTATGTTGAATTTAAACCAACAATTTCACCAATTTACGATATTATGTAGGTCTTGCATACAATATAATAAGTATATGGTAATAAATAACGAAAAAGAAAACGAATCATCAAAGGGTCAACTATCATAAAACGAAGAGTATGATTAGCATTTTCTTTTTTTAATTTCTGGGACCGTGAACAAAGAAAAAAAATATCTTAATATCTACAAATTTTAATACTACACAAAAAAAAATCAGTAAAAAAGACGTAATTTGAACATCCTTGATTTTGTTTGAGATATCTTGTATGATAATATAGGTCATATCTATCTGATAAACTGATCCTTGACAAAGCTCTTAATAAAAAGAGGCCCCAATTTACAAAAAATCTACTTGAATTACTTTCCACCCCTCAAAAAATCTTAAAACCACTGCCAATACTATACTGGAAAATTGATTTATCTATTTCATTTTAATACTTGTTACGTTACTCTCTCTCTCTCTCTCTCTCTCTCTCTCTCTCTCTCTCTCTCTATATATATATTATATATATATATATATATATAATTATATATATATATATACCTTTCCCCTTTCAAATGTTCCGTGCGATGATTCCTCATTTCACGAAGGTCAAGCTTGTTGCCCCTCCTCTCGAGTTGGCCTGGTGAAGTAGTGAGTTGGTTTTTTCTACTCTCCACCTCACATAGCCAGGTACGTCCTGCTCATCGGGGATTGTTCTGAGTCAGGGTCTAATCTTCTTTTGGAGATGTCCACCGCAACACCACTCATGTTCCTTAGGTCTTTCGGCAGCTCATTAAACAGTTTTGGTCCTCTCACAACAAAACTATTTTCTTTCAGGGTTAAGGATGTTCCCTGTCTAGCCTTTAATTTGGGAACACAACACAGTCTTCCTTTTCTACTTTCCATTGTTGTTTGGGGAGTTACAGGGCTCAGAGTAAGATTAGGGACTAGTTTCTCTATTATTTTCCAAGTGTAAATAATGCTGCATCTCCCTCTTCTCCTTTCCAGTGATTATAGGTTTAATTCGCGCAACCTTTCCCAGTAATTTAGTTCTTTGCACCCATTGATCTTGGCTGTGAAGCTTCTCTGAACCCCTTCTAGCTGTCTAATGTCTTCTTTTTTATATGGGCATGTTAAGACCAAGCAATATTCCAATTTGGGTATGATCAGTGTTTTCAGTAGAGGAATCATTATATTCCTATCCCTTCGTTTAAAGGTTCTCAGTATCTACCCAGTTATTCTCTTTGTTCTGTTTACTGCTATCTTATTTTGTGTTTCAAATTTCGCATCATCAGTCATTACAACCCCTAAATCTTTTGCTTTAGAATTTCTCTGAATTTCTTGTCCATTTCGGGTATAATATTCCATGGATTTTAGGTCCTTTCTTTTTCCGTACCGTAACAGCTGAAATTTCTCAATGTTAAACTTCATATTGTTGTCTTCCGTCCACTTGTAGATTCTGTTCATGTTGGTTTGTAGAGATCCTATATCTTCTGGGTTTCTTATTTTTTTACTGAACTTTGTGTCATCGGCACACTGCAGTTTATCATTTAATATTTTTCTGAGGTTGTTATCTTTACAGTTACTTAATTTTGCAGTCACTCTTTTTCTCTCTCGGAACAATGACCTTTTTTGTCTCTCAAACCTGCTTCTCTTTCCTCTTTGTTGTATTTTTGGGACATGTCTTTCCACAATTTCCAGCGTCTTCTCCTCTAAGGTCATTGCCATCTCTTCCGTTGTCTTGACCTCGAAAATGGTTTTCCAATCTATTACTTCCATGCTGAATGCAACACCTTACCAGTTTATAGCTTTGGAGTGAAAATTAAAAATTTTGAATTTGCTTCTTTCTGTTATTCGTGTTCTTTCCTTTCCTGTTGTTTTTATATTGGTTGTTATTTCAATAATGTTGTGATCTGATATTATAGTTGGGGATATTTCTACATTATCAATTAGGTTGCTGCTGTTTGTGAATACCAAATCTAGGCAGTTGTTTTTTCTTGTGTTTTCTGTTATTTCTTGTGTTAACATAAACTCATCAGCCAGAGCTAGTAGCATTTTTACCTGCTCCTGGTCTTCTCGTGTGCCCCCCGTGTCCTGGTATATACATATATTTTTTCCTATCCTTTTATATTTCATGAATGGAAAATTAAAATCGCCACAGAAAAATATTTGGGGTTGGAAAGTAGATATTTTACCCAGTTTCTGACCTCTGTAATGGAATCTGAGAATTTTGAAGTTGGCGTGTTCGGGGGTCTGTACATTACAATTAGTACCATATTTAATTTTTAACTTTTGCTACTACACATTCTACGTAGCTGTTTGAGGTACTTAGTCATTTCTGCCATATGCCTTTCGCGTGTGTAAATAGCACATCCTCCTTTCCGTCTCGCTGTTCTGTCGGCTCGGAGGATGTTGTAGTTGTCAATTTGTATTTCTTTTTTGTCAATACAGAACTCACAGTTTTCACAGTTCGCCTGGCTGTTCTTTAGATGGGTTTCCGTGAGGCATGCAAAATCTGCTCCGGTTTCTTGCACGAGTCCTTTCAGGTATAAAATTTTGTCCGGGGAATGGTTTGATTTAAGGCCCTGAATGTTGGCTAGGATTATTTTAATTTTTTCCCTTTCGTTTTTACGTACTTGTGTTTCCGGTTCATTTTCCAATGGTGGTGCCGGCTTCGTTGCCTTATATATATACATACACACATAAATATGTATATATAACTGCAAGCATTAAATATAAACTCCCAAATGTTAGACATCCGTATAGAAATGGCTACCACTCGAAGAACTTTAACTAGAACACTTTTTGTTTGTTTTTTAAATATTTTTTGAGGCGATATCATACAATTTAATTTTATTTATTTATTTATTTATTAATTATTATTATTATTATTATTATTATTATTATTACCGAAATATATAAAATTTTAAAAAATTTAAAATTCAATCATAATTAAATAATAACAGGTAGGCTTTATGAAATAAAAAGAAATAAGGACAAAAGAGAAAAAGTGAACTTTGGACGGGATCTCTAAAATTTTAAGTCTCCCATCGCGTCTCCACTCGTATCAGACCAGAAATAGATCAAAGCTTGTTATACCTCAATTTAGATTGTCTTCATCTCAAAAACTACCCATTTTCATTGGATTGAAACTATGGAATGACTTGCATGCCGATATAAAAAATATTGTGAATGTAAATTTGTTTAAAACCAAGTTGAAATCCCGATTAATAATGGCATACTAACAAAAATCTAGGATTAATGTCCACTAATATTGTTTAATATTGTAATATATACAATATCTATTAATAATACTTATTTACTTATTTATTATTATTAATTTATAACAACTAGCTGCTTATTTTTAATAAGAGCCCAGTAAAGCCTAAAGCTTAAGGGCCAAATTAAATAAAATAAATAGTCGAGCTTCACAATTATTCATGTCATTGTAAATTGAAAAAAAAAAATTTATTATTATTAATAACGGTTATTCTATTCTATTAAAAAAACTGGGTCAGTTTCCCCTTAAAAAACAAACGAGAGTCAAATAAGTTAAAAGAAAACGCGGGGCAGAGGCAGCGAACGAAATCCGCTTTGGAACCATTTTGAATGTCAAACAAATTTTAAATTATTTCACTTGGAAATTAAAAATTATAGGAAGGGGTCACCCCCAAAAGGAGGGTGTTTACCGTTGCCACCAAAATGTCGTGAAATGTCTTTAGTTTTTATTTACCTCTGCGTTATATTCACTCTTAATACGGTAATGGTTATGATGTTTGGTTCCATTTTAAATTAATTCTTTATGGAATTTTTATATTAACATTCAGATAATTTTGTCCCCTTTTAAAATTAATCATTAACAGTCATTATAAATTGTGAAATGCCATTTTAACATAATTAATTATTAATAACACTGCCCAACAAAAAAAAAATTTTTTGCTGCTGATTTAATTCTAATACCTGTTTCTGGATAATATTGATGTGCTGATTTCAAAAATCACCTTAGATTTTGTCCATCACATCAGGTTTTCGTGCAATGCAATATGCCTATTTTGGGTGATCCATGAAGGGCGCTTATCAAAATTGATGATTTTTGAGACCTGTTAACAGCTGTTTTGCTGTTAAAATTTTATCTGTGGAATACGCAAATCTGTGCATTAAATCTAAAGGTCATGTACAACATATTAAAATCTTGGGTATCTGTGATTTCCCCAGGTGTGAGCGTGACGTCATGATCTGCTTTAATATGGATTCATTTTTTGCTTATTTAAACACTTTTAATCACTTTATGTGTCAATATTACCATTGTATATTAAAGTTCACTCCCTGCGCAATTGTTTACTTTTCCATGCTGATTCTGAGTATGTAAAAACTTATTTTTTGAAAAGAAAAAAAATTGGGCATAACCCTGCCAAAATGCGATATCTCCAAAATATCCATATTTGATTGCTCGAAAACCTGACGTGATAGGCAAAAACTAAGATGATTTTTTAAATCAGCACACCAAAGTTACCTAAAAACAGGTGTTAGAATTAAATCAGCAAAATTGGTGTTGGGCAGTGTAATCATTATAGTTTTCATATTCGAATTCAACATACGACACTACCTACCTTCAATCACAAGCTAGCCTCCGTCAATGTAACAATCGTTTTAACACGTCCTTAAGCTAGGATTGCTAGATCAGATGATTTCCAAATCCGGAGATTTTACCTACGAAGCTCATCATTATTTGTTTATGTAGCTAAACCAATATATAAACTCCCCTCATTTTTTATAATAATAATTATCTTGCCAAAAATCTATAAGAAAAAAGGCAAATTCTACTTTTAATGACATTTTTACAAAGCTCAATTTCCGGAGACCTGGCAACCCTACCTTAAGCCTATGTGTCTTTATAAAAGCTAGGCTATGCCAGTACTTACAAGAAAATTAGCTCATTTACTGAGAAATATACAAGGCATTTGAACAGCCATTAAAATTTATCTCAGTGCAAGAAGAAACATATAGCCCAAATATTTATAGATTCTACAGTCTGCAACATATAATTACCAAAAAAGTATTTATGAAGGGGATGTAAAATTATTTTATTTTTTAAAATCTCATTGTAAAACTTAAAATATACCAGATCAAGAAGTGAATACTTACACTTGCAACTCTAGTGTTTGTCTAGGTATTCCATAGTGAGTCTCATTGGATGGTGTATCAAATTGTGCAGACTAGACAAGCATTTGTAGACTATTAAACAAAGTTTTTTTTATGTAGGAAAGAGGGACCAAGGACGAATGCCCGCAAAAGCTCCCTCACCCCATACAAGAAGAAGAGAACCATAATCAAGGTCCAAGGTTTTCGAGATGCCTAGACACTCTGCGTTTCAAAGATTGGAGGTTAAAGACAGGGAGAAAGAGGGATCGAGGAAGATTGTTCAAGAGTTCACCGGTTGAGTAGATCAAAGATTGAAAATACCAATTAACCCTTGCGTTAGAGAGTTGGACAGAAAAGGAATGAGAATGCGTAGAAAGTCTGGTACTGCGTGCTCTCCTTAAAGGAGACGGCATGCAGTTAGAGAGTTCAGAAGAGCAGTGTCCGTTATAATAGTGATAGTAAAGAGAGAGTTCGAGGCAACAGTGCGGCGAAGAGAGAGAGTGAAGACAATCAGTAAGAGGCGGGGAATTGATGAGACGAAAAACTTTTGATTCTACCCGGTCAAATAGGGATGTGTGGATTGAACCAGCCTACATATTAGAAGCGTACTCCATACAGGGGCGGACAAGACCCCTGTACAGAGACAGCAACTGAATGGAGGGTGAAGAAACTACGGAGGCGGTACAGCACACCTAACCTCTTACAAGCTGTTTTAGAAGGAGAGTATATGTGATCTTTCCAGGAAAGATCACGAGAAAAGGAACCAAGAATGTTAAGAGAAGAGGAAGGATTGCGTTGTGTATTGTTGAAGATAAGGGGATAGTCGTGTGGAAGATTGTGACGAGTAGACAGATGGAGAAACTGAGTGTTTGAGTCATTGAAAACCACAAGGTTTTTCTGCCACAATCAGAGATAGCAGAAAGCTCAGAGGTCAGGTGCCTCATAGCGGTCCTACGCGAATCATGGAGTGGCTGTTAAGAGGGACGCTTTGTGAAGCGTGTGAAGTGAAGAGAGGAATCATTGGCATAGGAGTGGATAGGACAGGAAGCTATACTTAATAGATCATTGATAAAAACGAAAAGAGTGGGTAACAGGACAGAACCCGGAAGAACACCACTGTTAATAGCTTTAGGAGAAGAACAGTGACCATCTACAACCGCAGCTATAGATCGGCCAGAAAGGAAATTAGAGAGGAAAGCACAAAGCGAAGGATAGAAACCGAAGGAAGGCAGTTTCGAAATTAAAGATTTGTGCCAGACTCTCTCAAAAGCTTTCGATATGTCTAACGCAATAGCAAAAGTTTCACCGAAATTCCGAAAGGAGGATAACCAAGAGTTAGAGAGATATGCAAGAAGATCGCTAGTAGAGCGTCCCTTGCAGAACCCACACTGACGATCTGAAAGAAGATTGTCAGAAGAGAGGTGTTTAAGAATCTTCGTCTTTAGAATTGATTCAAAAACTTTGGAAAGGCAAGAAATCAAAGCAATTGGACGATAGTTGGAGGGTTGAGAGTGGTCACCCTTCTTTGGAACAGGCTGAATGAAAGCAAAGTTTCAGCAGAAAGGAAAAGTACCAGATGAGAGACAAAGACGAAAGAGTTTGCCGAGGCAGGATATCAGCACAGAAGCACAGTTCTTGAGAACAACAGGAGGAACACCATCAGGACCATACGCCTTCCTAGATAGGTCAGAAAGAACATCTTTGGAAGGGATTCTAATTTCAGACATAATAAAGTCAGGGGGAGGAGGAGATGAAGGGAGAGCACCGGAATCGTTCAGAGTTGAGATGGCATATGATTGTTTCATTTGATGCAAAAGCAGTATAAATGCTCAGTTACCTACACTTTTCTAGCCATTAGGTGTACAATTGGTTAGACCGTTAGATACTTATGGGTCGAGTTGGTCAGAAGAGTGGGTTTACTTGGTGGGTCAAAATGACTCGTGATCTTAGGCAAGTAAACTTAGCAGAATTCAGAAGTTAAATTCCGAGAATATTAATTTGAGCTAAAGTAGGTATGTTAAGGCTACTAACCCTCAGTCTGTCAACGCTTGAACTTTTGAGTTTATATAACACTATTAACCCAGGAGTTGTAACTCAGCAGTGGCGGCTCGTGACTTAAAACAGTTGTGTGCTACAACAAAAAATTATATATATATATATATATATATATATATATATATATATATATATATATATATATATACAGGGCGTCCCAAAAATGTATACACACTTTAAATAATTATAATGGCAGTGTTTATTAAAATACATTTCATTTTCAAAATGTAATAGAATCTACAGACATTATTTAATTGTTTTGTCAACGCCTGTTTTCAAACTGACGTCCTTTCTGGTCCAGGCACTGCTGATAACGCGAAGCAATGGAATCGCAAACATCACGAAACATTTCGTTTGGTATTTGTGTGCATTCTCGTTCAATGGCTGCTCTCAATTCAGCGACTGTTGCAGGTTTTATAGCGTAGACTTTGTCTTTTAAGTATCCCCATAAAAAAAGTCTAGTGGTGTGAGGTCTGGTGAACGCGGAGGGTATTCTACGAAACCCCTTCGTCCAATCCACATCCACATCGTGCCAAGTACCATTCGCAATACTCCACTCTTCGGTCCGGATCATCTTCATTAATAGCATGGACTAATCTTGGAATGTAACTTTTCCATTGACAGCGCTTCAAAATGCGTTGGACAGACGATTCTGAAATTCCTACCTCACGACTCGCTTGCCGCACAGATTTTCTTGGACTTTGGTGATACGTTTCCAGTACTCTTTCTTGCTTTGTGGGCTTGTCGATGTCCGTGGTCTTCCGGAACGCTTCTTGTGGACATTCTGAACAGTTCCATCGGCTTCAAACTTATCTCTAATTCGAGTGATGGTAAGTCGCGTTGGTGGATCTGTTTGAAACTCCCTCCTAAGCTGTCTTTGCACTTCAACTGCGTTTTCACACTTCCAGTAGCATTTTAGAATGAATTTCCTTTGTTCAAAGCTTAGTCTGACTGCCATTATTAATTCTAATGGGTTTAACTTGGAAAGAAAGAAACATCAATTGAGCTATCAGCTGTTAAAGTGTGTATACATTTTTTTGGGACGCCCTGTATATATATATATATATATATATATATATATATATATATATATATAAACTGATAAATTATAAAATAGAACTAATTCATCGTGAATTATAGTAAATGTTCTGCGCAACTAACGGTAGATAGATAGATATAGTACTTACTTTACGAAAAATGAAATTCATGCGACGTCATGGTAGGCCCGACTTAACTGTGTTGCAATATTCACACTACCGAGAACACTAAGATCCAACACATTGTTTATATGTTTCTTGTTTTCATTATGCTTTCTAATCAGTGCTTTAAGATGGCCAAGATCTTTCACTCCCGTGTTACTGAATGAATCAGTTATCAAAAAGAAGGCATGGAAAGCAGAAAAGAGCATCCCGAACATCACAACCACAAATCCAACTATAATCATTATAAATCTTTCTGTGAAATTGTCTTAAATATTCTCGATTGTTGCTTCCCTTGACTTTCTGACTTAAATTTAAATCGGGAGTTGGCCTACCTAACTGTTTTATTTGAGCTTTTTCATTTAATGTTCTAGATAAAAAAGGTACTTTTAATAAATTGTCCACTGAATTCATATTTGTATAAAAATTAATAATTTATATACAACACTTGAGTAAACAAAAACACATACACACGCATAAAAAGTTTAAAAATCAAACGCAATCGATCGAGCGTCCATCACATTGACAAGTGCTGCAGCGACTGGTAGCACATTCACGCCAGGCTTGCCAACTCAAATTTGATATTTTGAGCTAAAACTGCTTTTAAAAATGGCTAAAATCGGCTAAATTTTTTCCATTTTGAGCTAAACTTATGGCTAAAGAAAATTTTATGTTTTTTTATATTGATATATACTCAGTACAATTTTATTTATTAAAAAGTGTAAATTTAAACCATAAAACAAAAAAATAATAATAAACTCACCTGATTTAAGTATCTAAGAGTTGAATATCTTCATCACACAGAGTTGATGTAGAAGGGCAAGGATCATCTTTGGTAGAATATGATGCAATTGTACCTATAACTTGCAAAGATTTTTCTGGTAATTCGTATTCACTACAGCATTTATTGTGCCTTTTTAATCCCAATTTGACGGACATTATAGCACTTAGCATTTTTAGTTCCATTTTATTTCTCAATTTAGATTTTATAATATTCATACTGCTAAATACCCTTTCAACTTCGGCATTGGAGTGTGGTAATATTAAAACTGAAGTTACAAATTCTGAGAGTTCCTTAAATGGGTTGCATGCAGATGCATCTTTATATTGCAATACTTCACCCCAGAAAGCTTCAGTATTACTTATATAATTCCAGTCAACTAAATGAAGCTTAAGCCATTGGTATTCAGAAGCAGATATGAATTCTTCAGATGCTCCCATAGATTCCATCAAACTAACAATGGATTTCACGCCTTATCGGAAACTGGACCGAAAGACACGTTTGCGCATGCGCTTTGTCTGATTTCACTCGATTTGGGTGCTATACTGATGACAGCACATACGTATGAAAATAGAAATGCAGGGAATGTGGAATTAATTCGTTTTTTCGTAAATCGGAAAACAATTTAGATCAAATTGGAAATTACAGAAGATATTATAAGTAATTTTATTGATTTATTATTTAGCTATTTACGTATTTTAAAAACTGATGTGCTGTAGCACGTAAGCACATAATGAGCGGCCGCCACTGTAACTCTGTGAAGCTACAAGGACAAGGAAACACTTAGGCCTACTGTAAAAGGTTACAGATTAATCAATGAATTCAGTGTAGCCCTACTTAGAGCTTTGTTATGCTTACCACCTATCTAGGATAGATATTAAATGAATGATGATATGGTTCTTTGTGGAGGACACAGTAGGTGGAAAAAGTGACACAAACACCTCATCTAATAATAATATTAATCTAAAAAGTTACTTCACCAGCTCTGAAATTAATATTTTAGCGTGACAACTAAGGCATCAGCTCTCAATTTTGGGTGAAGGGCAGGTAAAATTGTGGGTGCTGGGAGTATTTATTAAGGTGGTTTTCTTATTTAGTGAATGCTAAGCTACCTATATGCACAAGAGTTGTCGGATCACCTGAAGATCAGGGCCCCAAGCCTTCTTTAGTTAGCCTTATAAGACTAACTAACGAAAATATCACGACTTAACCTAACCAATCGTCAAGGGCGCACAGTTGACCTAACGATTGGTTAGGTTGTCGTGATATTTTCGTTAGTTAGCCTCATAAGGCTAACTACTCATAAGGCTAACTAACGAAGGCTGGGGCCCTGATCTTCAGGTGATCCGAGTTGTCAAATGCTAAATAGGTCTAGGCCTGAGCCCTGAGTGTGTTCACTGTTCATGTTCAATAAAGTTGTCTATATATAACTTAATCTTTAATGTAATTAGGCCAAGGCTCCAAATTTGTTGTTTCTGCATTTACAACCTAATACATAACCTATTATTAAATCTGTAATTTTTCAGCCCTTAGGCTATGAATTTGCAAATGAGTCGCCATCCTGCTATCGATTGTGTAGTCCCTCTTGGACACTCCAGTCGGCCTAGGCCTAGGGCCTACCATGTTTAATTCTAATTTAGGCTACAGTGGGTCCTCCTAGTACTTTCTCAAATACTGGCAACGAGTACATGGCGGCTACACCTAACTATATACTAAATAAGAGTTTGGGGATATAGACACTCATGGCATAAATTAATTTAAATTAATTCGAGTTAAGTAGGTCAAAATAATCAATAACGGAAACTTAACTTGGACGTGCATCGCATCAAATTCAAAATAGTATATCATTATACAGATCATGCATTTATATGTTTGCGCCCAGCCAGTGTGGCTGATTCTTCCCACAAAAAAAAAAGCAAATTTTCAACGCCAAAGTTATTCCCCAATTTATCCCTCAATTTCTGTAACATCACGGCTGAAATGCCAGGTATGAATTTTTCTTTACCTCTTACATACCCGTTATTACTAAGTTTGCAGCTCAAAGAGTCATTATTTATCATGTTTTAACAATATATAACTTATTAAACAACCAGGACTTTCAATTCAACATATATCAAGACGTCTACTGGCTTCAGTGGATTATACACAAACCCCCAATCGCTTTGATTGGCTAGTTCTCAAGTATTGCCATACCGTATGAATGTACATCTAACAATTTCGAAATTGTAAATTATTTTATTTTAGCTTTTTATGATTAAAAATTATTACATAATAACATGAAAAATATATTACTGAAAAATACCGACTAAGACTGAGATAATGCACTCAAATAAAAACTAACCTATCAGCCATCTTGAACTGAGGTCATAAGTCTAGGCCAAATTTGGCGCATTGAATTTTGCATATTATATGCGTTAAACTATATATGTATACACTATCTTCACTATGATCGCATCCAGGTTCCAATATTTATTGCAAACATTAATGAAAGTATATTTAAATTTTTATTTTTTTACTTCTCACAAATGTGAGACTAGAAATTCATGGTAACTTAATATTTTTTTTGTATTATACTGTACATTGTACATGAGCGTGAATAATTCAAAATTGACTTAAATTTCTGCTCATTATTATTATTAATTATTATTATTATTATTATTATTATTATTATTATTATTACGGAGTTATTTTTATTAATACATTGATTGGTTTCTTTTAAATCAAGCACAATATGATGTAATTTCAACTTTTTACTTTTCAATCATTACGCAGCGATGTACAATATGCTTTTCAATCACTGACTGAAATTCTGGGTTTTGTGTAGAATAAAGTTTTCACTGTTTTTTACAAAGCACATACACCCATTCAGGGTACGAACAGCTCGCAGCATCATTGCCAATTGGACACTAAATATTTTATAATTATTAATTGGATGTATGAGTATGATATACAATGTTTAAAAATGATAATGACAATTAAACAGTTATTTTTATTTTTATTCCAATGTCAGAAATAGTGAGTGTGTATCCAAGTGTTACAAAAAAGTAAAAAATGTGTTAAAATGTGGAAAAAGTATGAACGGTAAAAAAAAAGTAAACTAAAATTTTTATTACGTTTTTTTTTAAATTTTCCCATTATTATTAAATGGAGACTTGTGTTTTACATTTCAAAATAAATATTTTTATATCGAAATATAGCAATTTCTTTGGATTTTTCGACAATCAGTTATCATTAGAAAAATAAATATATAGTGCGCATATGTCATGGCTATTTGAGCGAACGTGTTAGAACGTGTTATATAATTACAAGGAAGAAGAAAGTTGCTCATTTGGACCGGAAGAAGTGAAAGACATGATGACTAGGGAGAAATAGTCCCCATTATTAAAACCCTCCCAACCCCTCTCCTCATGCTTTAAAACACTGTTCAAATATTGCTGAAATTCTCTCTCTCTCTCTCTCTCTCTCTCTCTCTGAACGTGGTGTTGACAATTGGGTAGATAATTGAAGCCGTTTTCTTTTCGTCTAAAACTTGACTAGTTGGTCACATTCTTTCACTGACTTCAAGTCATATTTGTGGACCAAAAGAACTCGGCAACTTGAGTTTGTGACGTCAAATGTAAACAAAACTCATGCCCACTCTTGGCTAGGCCTACTTTGTAGTTCATGGATTAAAAGTTTAGCCATTTGTCTGGATACTGACTAGAGGGTAGCAGAGTCGTAACTTCGGGCTCCTATCCAGTTCATAATAAGACTGAATGAGGACTACGCTGCGACCTAAGGTAGATCTTTGTTCGCCACAACTTAACTAGTCTAGGCTAATATAGGCTCAAAATTGCAATGATGCAATGCCACTTCTTATAAATGTATACATTTAATCTAGTATGGCCTTCTAACCTCAATAAAATGTATTTTCTTATATATATATTATATATATATATATATATATATATATATATGGGCCTAGATGATGCCATGATTTTTTAAATACCTTTGATTCTGCAGATGACAAATTGTTTGTTTGCAAAAAAGTGATAAGTTTTCTCCGGCTACCACCGGAGCTGGCTTCGACAAAATCGAGTCAAGTCTAATTTGCTTTGATCAAAAGAACGCGGCAACTTGAATTGACTTGACTTTAAGTCAGTTGGACAAAAAGAAAGCGGCTTCAAATTGGCATACTTTTTTCGAAAAATAGTAGCAAAGAAATAGGAGGTATTGAAGATTTTCTAAAATGCATGCAGGAAGTTCGCTGACAAGCTAAAATTTAGGCTTTTCGTCATTACGACAGCGCTGTCGTAATGACGAAAAGATTTCGTTTACTTGCAACAAATTACGTAGTTACATACTGTAAGCACGTTGCCTGGAAACCTTAGCTACTCATTAGTGATGCTGTGGCGTTTGTGTGATCTGTAGCAAGTTGTGTCGTGTGTTGCGCACAGCTATGGCCAAAAGAGTTGAGACATCTTAAAATCTTTTGGAATGAGAGAGGTATTAACAGAAATGACGTTTAACATCACTGACATAACTGACATATTTTGAGTCCTGATAATGAATTTAGTAACACTTGCCAAAGTTTGTGAACTTCCTCATAAAGATTTGGTGTAATTATTATTTGTTGTATTAGTTTTAGTGTTATACGTTTTCAATTTTGCAATTTCTTGATAAGTATATTTAAACTATAAAATGGTATGAAACTTAATACACCAATTGCGCATCATTACTCAGAAGTAGTATGCGGGTTTTATTTACATACAGTATTATATATCAGTGAAACTTGAAAAGTTCTTGGGTGAACCCTTTCTGACTTAATATCTTTTTACTGCTGCATTCTTTTTCCGAAGTATTTCGGAATTTATAACTAAAACTTATTTATAGGCCAGACGATCACACACTGAGTGACTTAACGAACGAAATAATAAAATCCACGATGCAGCCTATTTACAATAAATACAAATGAAGTTGCAGTGTCTCGTGTTAAAGAACTTACTGAAACATTTTCCATCCAAGAAAGACCTCTCTTTAACAAAATATTTTCCATACGTGGACAGAAATTCTGATCTCAGTGGAGGAGAAGCCAACTTTTTGTACTTTAGAAAATCTTAAATATCTCGTAATTCTCTCCAAATATATTTTAAACTAGGGCCCTGCGAAGCTTCGAGATTCGATTTGATTTCGAATCTGGAGAGAAGATTAGATTCGATTCGTTAGCTTGGGCTCCGATTCGATATTTTCGAATCTCCAGTAACTCCAGTAAACAACATCAGTGATGTTGTTTTGAAGAACACTCGTAAATAAACACTTTTTCTTTTTACTTAGATTATAATTCAATCTATATATTGAGACCAATCTCTCGCGCAATAACACTTTTATCATACTTTAATACCGTTGTTCCTCCTAATGATCAAATACATAATACATTTTTTTTAGAAGGATTTACTGTGTCCTTTGTTCTCAACAAGATTTAATTAATTTTATGCTTATTATTAATTGTGAGTAGAAACACTCTAATCTATATGTGTACAGTTGATTCGATTCGAGATTCGATTCGATTTGAATTGTTTGGGATGATTTGATTCGAAAAAAAAATTGTGATTCGCAGGGAACCTATTTTAAACAGTTTAAAACCAGTTTAAATCAATTAATTTATTTATCTAACTGTCAAAACAAAATTTAGATATTTCCTCTATAAACAAAGATATTAAGCGATTAATTTTTGGGGTTGGGGGGAGCGCGCGATCTTTTCAGTTTTATGTTTTCATTTTATGTCATCTTTTTTTTATATTTTTTGGTTATAAATTTTGCTTTTATTTATTTATTTTCGAAAGCGGAAGTCTGAAATAATTTTGAATTTTAGTTTTGCTCACGACTTTTTTTTTATCGAAATGATTCCTTGAGGAGATACTCTCACACTCCAATAATAATAATAATATAACGACAATACAGGGTGCTCAAAAAGAAACGTAACCCATTGAAGAATGCGTATATCATTGTAACCTAACCCTTTTCGTTTCTATTTTGGGTTACGTTTCTTTGGAAACACCCTACATAATCCGTGATAGAACTGTAACTTCCAAATTATATTGTCATTATTATTATTATTATTATTATTATTATTATTATTATTATTACAAAAGAATAAACTCTAATGATTGAAAAATGCACAAACTTAAATTTACGTTAACTATTTTAATTTTTAAAATTAAACTAAAATTATTGAACAGAAATATAAAATAATTTCTTTTCTTTTTTTAACCGAACACGTTTTTCCTTACTTTTTTTTTTTTTCCTTTTTCAAAGCAAATATTAGTGATGAGAATTCTTCGCTTGAAAGAAACGTTTTTCAGTGTTGGACTTTTTTGTCGGATCGCCACGAATGAAGCACAAATACCTTCCACAAACATTTTTCTTTATTTCTTTTTAATAGAGTAATTTACTTTCTAGATTATATATATATATATATATATAATAATATATATATATATACACCTTTCGTTACCTTTGATTTGGTTAAATTTTGGTTTTGCTTCCGCCTGAATTGTTCAGTCTGATGAAGGTCAAGCTTGTCACTCCACCTCAGACCTACAGTTTAACATAAAATCCGAACCACGCCCCACCAGCAGCCCAGCGTCTTAACCACTAGGCCACCCAGGGTACCTATTTATCTACCAACCACTTTCTTTTATTGTGTGGAAGGATAAACAGCTGGATTTTGCTGCGCGCCGGCTGCCGTCACCGGGTCTCGATCCCTGGGCCAATGGATTCGTAGTCAGTGACGCTAACCACTTACACCACTTACACTGTCCAACCCCATCTATTTTTCTCTGTGGTGATTCTAATTTCCCATTCATGAAATATAAAAGGATAGGAAAAAATATATGTATACACCAGGACAAGGGGTACACACGAGAAGACCAGAAGCAGGTAAAAATGCTACTAGCTCTAGCTGATCAATTTATGTTAACACAAGAAATAACAGAAAAAATAAGAAAAAACAACTGCCTAGATTTGGTATTCACAAACAACAGCAATCTAAGCAACCTAATTGATAATGTAGAAATATCCCCAACTATAATATCAGATCACAACATCATTGAAATAACAACCAATATAAAAGCAACAGGAAAGGAAAGAACACGAACAACAGAAAGAAGCAAATTCAAAATTTTAAATTTTCACTCCAAAGCTATAAATTGGGAAGATGTTGCAGCCAGCATTGAAGTAATAGATTGGAAAACCATTTTCGAGGCCAAGACAACGGAAGAGATGCTAATGACTTTAGATGAGAAGACGCTGGAAATTGTGGAAAGACATGTCCCAAAAATACAACAAAGAGGAAAGAGAACCAAGTTCGAGAGACAAAAAAGGTCATTGTTCCGAAAGAGAAAAAGAGTGACTGCGAAATTAAGTAACTGTAAAGATAACAACATCAGAAAAATATTAAATAATAAACTGCAGAGTATCGATGACGTCATACAGAAACTAATTGAGAAGCATACAGAAAAAGACGACGACGACGCTATAAAGGTTAACTCAAAGTACTTCTAACGGACTTCGACTTTACGACAGATGATATTACACAAGCTATAGGGAAACTAAAAGCACACTCAGCGGCAGGACCGGATAAATGGAATGCCACACTGATCAAAAACTGCAAGAATGCAATCGCTGAGCCCCTATATTGGATATGGAGACGATCACTAGACAGGAAGAAATACCGGGCATCCTGAAGAGCGCGAATATAGTTCCAATATATAAAGGAGGAGATCGATCCGAGGCCAAAAACTATAAGCCAGTGTCGCTTACATCTCATCCCACTAAAATATTTGAAAGAATAGTTAGACAGAAAATCTATGACTTTTTCGAAACTCAGAAAAAATTCAATGATAACCAACATGGGTTTCGGTCAGGCAGATCATGCCTATCACAACTAATGGAACACTACAACAACATTACTGATGCACTTGAAAGTAATGAAAACTATGATGTAATAACACAAACTTTGTCAAAGCGTTCGACAAGTGTGACCATGGAATCATAATATATAAACTGAAAAGTAGGGAAATGGATATATAATTTCCTTATTGAGCGGCGGCAAGTCGTTACAGTACAAGGAGTATCTTTATTAGAATCAGAGGTCCTCAGCTCAGTACTACAAGAAAACAAGAAACAGTATTAGCTCCACTACCCTTCATAATCATGCTAACTGACATAGATGGGGACGTTACCAGAGACAGCACAGTAACATCCTTTGACGATGACACAAAGATCAGTAGAAAAATAAGAAACCCAGAAGATTTAGGATCTCTACAAACCGACATGAACAGAATCTACAAGTGGACAACAACAATATGAAGACAACAATATGAATTTTAACCCTGAGAAATTTCAGCTGTTTAGGTACGGAAAAAAAGAAGACCTAAAATCCATGGAATAACTTATTATACCCCAAAAGGACAGGAAATTCAGAGAAATTCTAGAGCAAAAGATTTACGGGTTGTAATGAGTGATGATGCGAAATTTGAAACACAAAACAAGATAGCAGTAAACAGAGCAAAGAGAATAACGGGGCAGATACTGAGAACCTTTAAACGAAGGGATAGGAATATAATTATTCCTCTACTGAAAACACTGATCACACCCAAATTGGAATACTGCTCGGTCCTAACATGCCCATATAAAAAAGAAGACATTAGACAGCTAAAAGGGATGCAGAGAAGCTTCACAGCCAAGATCAAGGGGTGCAAAGAACTAAATTACTGGGAAAGGTTACGCGAATTAAACCTATATTCACCGGAAAGGAGAAGAGAGGGATACACCATTATTTACACTTGGAAAATAATAGAGAAACTAGTCCCTAATTTTACTCTGAACCCTGTAGCTCTCCAAACAACGGTAGAAAGTAGAAAAGGAAGACTGTGTCGTGTTCCCAAATTAAAGGCGAGGCAGGGAACATCCTTTACCCTGAAAGAAACTAGTTTGGATCACTTTAACATATTGCTTCCCAGTGTATATCACTTTAACATATTGCTTCCAGTGTATATCACTTTAACATATTGCTTCCCAGTGTTAATCACTTTAACATATTGCTTCCCAATAGGATAAGGAGTACGATAAAAACGTTCGCTTTAATAAAGTAAAGGCATAGAAAGTAAATCATAACATGTTAAAATATTAGATTGCTTCCCAGTGTTAGGTCAACTGTATGCTCTTGACAATTGGTTAGGTTAAGTTGTGATATTTTCGTTAAAACTAACGAAAATATCACAACTTAACCTAACCAATTGTCAAGGGCATACAGTGACCTAACCGGGCATCAATTAACCTAACCGGGCATTATATCCCATAAAATGAATTGTTTGTTTTATTTGTCCTTTAAATTTTTGTTTTAATGTACTGAATTTGTGGATCACTTTAACATATTGCTTCCAGGAACTCTCTTTAACATATTGCTTCCCAGGAGGGATCACTTTAACATATTGCTTCCCGAATGCTTTGGGAAGCAATCGTTAAAGTGATCCAATAGTTTTGTTGTGAGAGGACCAAAACTGTTCAATCAGCTGCCCAAAGACCTAAGGAACACGAATGGTGTTGCAGTGGACATCTTTCAAAAGAAGATTAGACGCCTGGCTCAGAACAATCCCCGATGAGCCGGGCGTACCTGCTATGTGAGGTGGAGAGTATAAGAAACGAACTCACTACTTCACCAGGCTAACTCAAGAGGAGGGGCCACAAGCTTGACCTTCGTGAATGAGGAATCATCGCACGGAACCTTGAAAGGTTGAAAGGAAAGGTATATACTAATAATGAAGCGAGAGATCTACAGATCTACAGAAGCTAAGGCTAACAAAGACCTAAGATCCACTCTAAGGTTAGCCCGAGAGAAAGGAAGAGTAGGGGTTAAGAGAAGAGAATAAGGGGTTAAGTAAGTAGCAACACCTATCACTCGTGGGTTAACATTCATTCAGAAAAGAGAAAAAAGACTCACCATCATCATCCACCGGCCACTGCCGACAAGTCAGAAAAATAGTCGGAGAGAATAGGAAAGAATGCAGAACGGTCCTCTACTCCATAGGGAGGTAGAACCCACTCTGCCGGAAAAAGATGAAAATAAGTAAAATAAGAACGCTTACAAACCATGCAATACATTCTTAACTGAAGAACAACATATTCTTAACTCTTCTAACTGTTGCAGACCGATCCTCCACTCCAAAGGGAGGTAGAGGATGCAGCCCACCAGGCTGGAAAGGCGTGAAAGATGAAAAAAAGTAAAATAAAAACGCATTACAACACATTCTTTACTCAAACACTATCATGCCATGCAAACATGCAAACTAGACATGCAATAAAGAGAGAAGAAAAATAAGTATAAAGAATAACAAAAAGTGGGTTAATTTACTCAACAAGCTACAACTAAGTTCGTGTTAGTCTAATTTTTTTTTTTTTTTTGCTGGCATATCACACGCTGGCATGTCACAAGCTGGCATTAGACGTCAGACTCATCCCCGATTATGACCCCCAGAGCTCCTGTTGCCAATTTTTTTTTATTTTAAACAACGTTAATATTTTTAAAGTGCTTATCTAAACGGTTTTTAAACACATTAACGCTGGTAGAGTTCACGACGGACGCGGGAAGATTATTCCATTTATCAATTACTTTAAACGTAAAGAAGTTTTTAGCGATATTAGTAATGAAACGTCTGCCACGCAACTTGAATCCGTTATTACGAGTATTGCTATTATCGAAAGTGAACAATTTGTCAAAATTTACGTTATCGATGTTATTATCGATTTTGAAAACTTTAATAAGCTCCCCCCCCTTAATCTCGTAGTTTCGAGTGAATGCAAGTCTAACGCTTTAATCCTATCTTCATAAGGCTTGTTGCGCAATGACGGAATTAGTTTCGTGGCACGACGCTGAACTCTTTCTAACCTATCAATATCCTCACGCAAATACGGGCACCAAAACTGAACGGCATATTCTAAATGAGTCCTAACTTGGGACTTGTAAAGGGGCAATATAATATCATAATATCCTTCGATTTAAATTCGAAATTACGCGCTATGAAGCCTAACATCCTATTAGCTTTTGCGCAAGACTCCAGGCACTGGTTCCTAACTTTTAAATCCTTAGATACGCGTACGCCTAAATCTACTTCCTCGTCAACGCTCGCTAACTCTCTATCATCCATCGTGTACGTGTAATTATTGTGTAAGAGATAATGAGAACTTCCCCTAAATTCCATTAACTGTAGAAACTAATCCTAAAAAGAAAAATGAACGCAAATGTGCTCAACGATTGAGAATTCATAACCAATTATTTAAGTTTATTTTCTTATCCAAGGCAAGATGGCTCCACCCAAGGTCAGAAAGGAAGGTTGGTCAAATATTTATATACGCACATGTACGTGTGTTACACTCTTTTTTTTTTACAGTTAAATACAGTAAAAATAATGAGGTGGGACGTTCATCCAACCACTACCAGGAGACCCATTGTACTTGGCTTAACTGTTAACGTTCTACGCAGTGAAGATGTCATAGTGAAATTTTCTATGAACTGAGTTGCAACCACAGTCCAAAGATCAAAACAATGTGCAATATTATTTTCAGTTTTATACGAAGTCAGAGTAACATGGTTCGTTCACATCAACACTTTCATCAAAATAATTGACAACATTAAACCTGTTTTCTCTCTTTCTTTTAGGAAATGTCAAAGTGAACTCTCATTTGACACTTACCTAATTCAAATTCCTTCTTGAATAATGTTTGGAACTTCTTGTTCGACTTACACTTCTTGCAACTTCACGATGAAAATGCGTTCCTGGAGAGCGAACATGCTGACTGTAGCTTATGGCAGCAAACCGGCCTATATACAGTGTTATCCTAAATATTGTAGAAACTGAAAATAATATTACACATTGTTCTGAGGTTTCAACAGTAAGTCACGCATGGTTAGGGCTTACTTCATGGAAACCTTAATTATTACCATGATAAATTTACGTGTAAAACATACGTAATATTATAATCGGTTGCGCTAAAAAAAAATTCCTTAGTTGTATTTCATATTTAAGCCACTGAATCAGCTTGCCATACCTGTTTACACAATATCTTTGGTCATTTCCACTGAAAGAAAAATGCTTTATGCATTTAAGATATCTAGAAGATGAATAAAAAATGCGTAAGTAAAGAAATAAGCCTAAATTAATGGTGAATGGAGACACAATGAATCCTAAGCCTTATTAATGAGTGTTATATAGATTGCTAATAACAAAATTATTGGACCTATTATAAGTAAGATTCGTATGTAATTTATATGCTCTAATTTCAAACTCTTGACGCCAGTCTGGATGGGCGTGTTCACAAAACACCTTCTA